>CAKAOH010038343.1:0-14118 GCA_916701665.1 Sebastiscus tertius | reverse complement strand
TATAAACATTATTTAGATAGATAGTTAATACTTTGTCAATGGTTAATAATTGGTTTCTGGTCCATCTATCTATGTAATGTAACGGTTTACAAATAATTTGGTAATCATTACAAATACTTAATATAGTATATAAACATATATATATTGTAATGTGTATGAAACAATAAAGTAATAATAAATAGTTAACTAATGTATTCAGAATGTAATTGTTATCGTCTCTTTATTTATTATTTATAAACTAATTTGTTAATTTTACAAAAACCTAATGATAAAATAACTGAAATTTTAGCATTACTAATAATAAGTAAACATGATTAATTATTTAATTAATTATTATTGTTTAAAAAAATACAAAATGATTTATTATTTCGTTTTTAGGTTTACTTACGCAACAAAACTACTTGGTTAGGTTTAAGCAGCACTAGTACTTGTTTAGGTTTAGAAAAAGATCATGGTTTTGATTAAAATAAGTATGTGGGTTACGTAACTGCCGTTAAGTAGGCTACGTGACAAAACTGCAGTAAATAAGTCAACGTTTACTTGGTTTCACACAGGGACACGAACAGCGGTCTCCGTTTTTGCACTGACTAAACTGGTAACAGCCTGTTTTACAGTGTAATTTAGTTGTGTCAGGTACTAATAAAATACTTGCTGGTTCACACTGATAGGCTACAGTGGAACAAAACAAGACTATGCAGAACAAGGGAGTAGCAATTGGCAAATTCAAAGGAAAGGGGAAATAAATTGTGCTCTAAATATTGGGTGACTTAAAGGTACGACACTGAAAACATAAATTAAATTTAGTCTGTCTAAATTATTATGCATGTCTTACCCAGAGCAACCATTAAGCCTTGTTGTGTGCAGTATGTGCACATCACTCCAGCAGATGAAGCTACACTTAATGTGTGCAGAAAAGCCAATCTGATCTCATGGGAAGGCGTATAAAGAGCACAACATTTTAGGGACATTCCAGTTGTCATGATAACGCATATTAGGCTTTTAATGCGTTATTTCACGCCACAGGTTTAACATTGTGAAACTGCTTTTTGTGTCCTTTAACCCTCTGAGACCCACAGTAGACCAGTTTTTGTCTTTTTTTGGGGGGGTACGCGGTGTCTTTAGGTGGAGATAGCATGTCAGCAGTAGATGTCACATAGAAGTGGTGAACGTCATTCGAAAGCTGGGAACCTGAAGATTAATTTGAGATGCAGCTCAGCACTGTGTGTCAAGTTGTTCCAGACATAAATCAGAAATAAGAAATAATTAATAAATAAGTAAAACATAAAAGTTTATGTAAGGGCTTCCTCCCCTTCCAGTGAGCTTAACATGCTGACTTAGGTCTCAAATTGTTGCAGCAATTTTGGGGTTGATACCATTTGTTACCCAGATTTGGTGCTAAATTTAACCATTTTTTACCACTCCAGAATTGATAACAAATGATCAATAATCTCTCCAAAGTACCACATTAAGACACCAACACCATAAAAAAGTCATGCTGTGATTTGGGATCAAAAACTTTTGACAAATGGAGATTTCTGCAAGAATTGCGTTTTTCGGCAATTGGATGGTGAGCACTTGTGTAAACTGCTCAGAAACCCCCTTATTGTCAATCTACTTAGGAAAGCCATCCATCCACTGAATGCTTTAAGTCTCTAGTTTGTGGCTGTAAAGTTTCATGAGGCTGTGATTATCCTAGAGGTCACCACAGGTCATTTTATACAGCGAGGTCAAATAAAAAAGAAATGGTCTCATGACAATGAAATGGCTACTATGGGGACTAACATCATCACACATGAATACAGTTGGGCTCATTGGATCCACAAGAGTCTGAGCTTTACAGTGATACCCAATTTATGAAATTCCAAGACTGTTTAGGGACCCCAGTATGCAGTAATATTCAAACACAACATTTTAGAATAGGAGAAAATGACACATTTATACTGCCTTCAAAAAACTGAATGTGATTATCATAAAGTGGGCATGTCTGTAAAGGGGAGACTCATGGGTACCCATAGAACCCATTCTCATTCACAAATCTTGAGGTCAGAGGTCAAGGGACCCCTTTGAAAATGTCCGTCCAGTTTTTCCCTCGCCAAAATTTTGCCTAACATTCGAGTGTTATTTAGCCTTCTTCCCGACAAGCTAGTGTGACGCGGTTGGTACCGATGGAGTCCTTGGGTGGGAAACTGAACCTGCTGCAGCCTCTGAGAGACAGTAAAGTCGGCGGGTCTCAGAGGGTTAACGCCACGCTGTTACCCTGAAATAGTCACGGTTATATTTAGGCAATATTTAGGTTTAGGAAAGACATCATGATTTGGGCTTAAGATAAGTACATAAACTAAAATACATACATGGACAATGTTATGTCAGTACAGAAAACATGTCACAAACGTCACTACAAAATAACTCAACAACACTTTGGGAAACGAGCACTGGTGACAAACAGTTTTTTTGTTGAAAGTCCTGTGTTTGTTGGACCAATCCACCTTACCTCCCACCTATAATAACTTAAAAATTGCTGCGTCATTCATATGTCGTATGGTAAGAGAAGAGCATGTATTTTATGGTGGTGCAGTCACTTAAAGGGTAAATGGGAGAGGAAGACAGTGAATAGAAGAAAATGGTGGGTTGGAGGGGGGACATTCGATGGAGATGGAGTCCTTTGAGTGTCATTTGACTGAGCCAATATTGGCCAAGCTGCCTATTCCAATCAGCTTGTACCCCAGTGTATTGGAGGTCTCTGGTAATCTCTCCTACTCAAACTCATAGACACTCGGTCATGCTATCCGCCCTTGTTATTGTCGTCGTCAGCGGCGGCGTGTCAGATATCTGAGCTTATTGACTCCTACAGTGTTCCCCTGCCGCTGTCCTGCCCCTGAGCCCTGCGAGGGGAAGCGGTGAGGATACAGTAATCGATTGGTTTGCAACTCGAACGCGATGCCGAGCTTTCCTGCTGTCCTCAGGGACCGTGTGTGTGTGTGTGTATGTGTGTGTGTGTGTCATCCTGAGAAAGTGTGTCCCACTGTGTTGGTTTGCATCTCCCAAAATGTCCCAGAAAGAAGCCTGACTGATAGCATCCCATCTGCAAATGATGAATTTCCAATCTAACTCCCAAAGTGTTTCAAGTAAATTATTAGTGTTTTTCATTATGATGAACTGAATTCGAAAGGCCAAACTACAGATCATTTGTCATTTGATCATTGAAATAATTTGGCAGGAATGGCTCAGTTTATCTAAACTACACTTTGGAAATCATGATATAGAGTCTTAAAATCATGTGGCACCAGACTAAAAAAACGGGGATTGCCCATTGCACTCTCCGTGCAACAAAACAGAAGCACGTGGCTAATTATTATGCAGAATGACATCATCAAGTGGAGCAACAGCCTTGTCATGCCAAGCAACACTCCTCCACCTAACAAAAAAAATCTTCCAAGCCTGGTGGAAAGAAAATAACATGATACATTTCACACTTATTTCCGAGAACCATCACCTTAACGTGGTGGAGAGGTTTGTGTGTCCCCATGACCCTGAGTGCTGTATTGTCTGGAGCCTCGTGCTCCTGGTAGGGTCTCCCATGGCAAATTGGTCTCAGGTGAGGGGCCAGACGAAGAATGGTTCACAAAACCTCAATGGAAAAACATGACAGAGGAAGAGATACCCGGCCCGGAGGAAGCCCGGGGCCCACGTCTGGAGCCAGGCCCAGACGGAGGGCCCGTCAGCGAGCGTCTGGTGGCCGGGCTTGCCACGGAGCCCGGTCGGGGACACCCCGAAAGAGTGACGTGGCACCCCCCTCCTCTCCATCCTGTGGGCTCACCACCTGCGGGAAGAACCGCTGGGGTAGGGTGCGCTGCCACATGGGTGGCAGTGAAGGCCAGGGACCTCGACGGACCAGACCCGGGCGGCAGAGGCTGGCTCTGGGGACGTGGAACGTCACCTCTCTGTGGGGGAAAGAGCCGGAGCTTGTGCGGGAGGTGGAGCGCTATCAGTTGGATCTGGTAGGGCTTACCTCCACGCACAGCCTCGGTTCTGGAACCGTACTCCTGGATAGGGGTTGGACTCTATTCTTCTCTGGAGTTGCCCAAGGTGTGAGGCACCGGGCAGGTGTGGGGATACCCACACCCGCTGCTTTGCAGCGGGTGTGGGTTTGTGCGTATGCACCAAACAGCAGTTCGGAGTATTCGGCCTTCTTGGAGACCCTGAATGGAGTCCTGTATGGGGCTCCAGTAGGGGACTCCATAGTTCTGCTGGGAGACTTCAACGCGCACGTGGGCAACGATGGAGACACCTGGAGTGGCGTGATTGGGAGGAACGGCCTCCCTGATCTAAACCCGAGTGGTCGTCTGTTATTGGACTTCTGTGCTAGTCATGGACTGTCCATAACGAACACCATGTTCGAACATAAGGATGCTCATAAGTGTACGTGGTACCAGAGCATTCTAGGCCGAAGGTCGATGATCGATTTTGTGATCGTATCATCTGATCTGAGGCCGCATGTTTTGGACACTCGGGTGAAGAGAGGGGCGGAGCTGTCAACTGATCACCATCTGGTGGTGAGTTGGGTCAGAGGGTGGGGGAACACTCTGGACAGATCTGGTAAGCCCAAACGGGTAGTGCGGGTGAACTGGGAACGTCTGGAGGAGGCCCCTGTCCGAGAGATCTTCAACTCACACCTCCGGCGGAGCTTTTCTGGCATCCCTGTGGAGGTTGGGGGCATTGAACCTGAGTGGACGATGTTCAAAGCTTCCATTGCTGAAGCTGCAGCGGTGAGCTGTGGTTTTAGGGTCTTAGGTGCCTCAAGGGGCACCTAAGACGCCGTCCGACTGAAGAAGGAGGCCTTCCGGGATATGTTATCTCGGAAGACTCCGGAGGCAGTTGCAAGGTACCGACGGGCCCGAAGAGCAGCAGCCGCGGCCGTGGCGGAGGCAAAGCAGCGGGTGTGGGAGGAGTTCGGAGCAGCCATGGAGAAGGACTTCCGGTCAGCACCAAGGTGCTTCTGGAAAACCATCCGGCACCTCAGGAGGGGGAAACGGGGAACCATCCAAGCTGTGTACAGCAAGGATGGGACACTGTTGACCTCAACTGAGGAGGTCGTCGGGCGGTGGAAGGAGCACTTTGAGGAACTCCTGAATCCGACCAATACACCCTCTATGGTAGAGATCAGTCATCCGTGAGGGACTCGGAGTAGAGCCATTGCTCCTTTGCGTCGAAAGGAGCCAGTTGAGGTGGTTCGGGCATCTAGTACGGATGCCTCCTGGGCGCCTCCCTTAGGAGGTGTTCCAGGCACGACCAGCTGGGAGGAGACCTCGGGGAAGACCCAGGACTAGGTGGAGAGATTATATCTCCACTCTGGCCTGGGAACGCCTCGGGATCCCCCAGTCAGAGCTGGTTAATGTGGCCCGGGAAAGGGAAGTTTGGGGTCCCCTGCTGGAGCTGTTGCCCCCGCGACCCGAACCCGGATAAGCGGTTGAAGATGGATGGATGGATTTCACACTTACTCCGTGCACATCAACCCCACTTTGGAAAAACCCAGATATCAGAATTAACAACCAACCAATACGGTGCAAAAGAAATGGAAGGACAAGGGGCATCACACATCTCCATCATCACTTTACAAATAACTCACTATCATCCTTTCAACAGTTAAACGACAAATTCAACATAGGCAAAGAACAATATCTACAGTGCATCCAAATGAGGAACTCTATCAAAGCAAAAATGGGAATAATCAATAACCCCCTCAGACCATCCCCATTAATAAAAAAATATCGTAACCATAGTGAATACCCTGAAACAACTCTCCAAATGTTCCAAAAATCTTGTCTACATCAGACTCCACAATATCCCTACCAATAGAAAAATGGATAAAGGACCTCAATATCAACACAGATAACAACTTTTGGACACAAATCTGTCAATCCACCTTTCAAATGACCAGAAATGTCAATTTACAACTGATCCAATGCAAGATAATACAACGCACACATCTCACAGGCCATAACATGCACGCAATGGTATTCACCAACTCACAGTACAATTATCTACATGCCCTCTGGTCCTGCCCCCCTCCGGCTCAAAACTTCTGGAAACACATAACAGCTAAACTCTCCGAATTTTTCTCATGTAACATTCCACTATTGCCATCCATCTGCCTTCTTGGCGACCTATCAGGATTAATAACACCAAGCAACATGTCTTTACTTGTTTCTCTAGCCAAGAAAACTATTCCCTTCAATTGGAATTCCAAACAACTCCTCTCTATAAAACAACGGTTGAACCTCCTCTCAGAACATAAATCACCAGAGCAAGTCTCTACCAAACAAAATAATTAACCTGGAATTCAATAAACATTTCTCATATCTTATTCTGCCCTTTTAATCTGCCGGTGAGCTAAATGCCACCCTGTCACTACTATAATCTTCATATTACAACCCCACCCCTTTCATATAACCGATTTTTACAGAGTTAAAGGGACTCTATGTAAGAATCAGAAATGCTTGTTAACACCGACACCTGTGGCCGTTAGGTCGACAAAAGTCAGTGTCCTGTCGCTCGCGCTTGTGCTCGCTCTACATAGACTTGAACGAGCATTGGTTAAAACAGTGAGGAGACACACGTCAACTAAAAGCACAATATCACTCTATATTTCAGCTGCTTGGCAGTAATGTTAGTTGACCAGACGAAGGTCTCTCCATGAATCAATGCTGATACTGTGTTTTCCTGCCTCAGCCTCCCGACCGCGGCTGAAAGGAACAGGGGAGACACCAGAGTTTTGGTCGGAGACGATAACGTTTCTCTCTGCGGAGCCCCGTCACTTCACAAGACACGGGAAACCTCTTTTGGTCTGGAGGAGCTGCAGCAGTTATTTCTGCACAAACGTCCACTGAACATTCACTAGATATTCTCAGAGCTAAACTAACTCTTCTGCAGTGTGGAGTGTGCGCGCATGCACGTGAGAGGTGGAGCGAGTGAGAACAAGCGTGGTGTGTGAGTAAGGCAAGTAGAGGAGCAGAGTACAGCAGAGACTCCGGACTTGGAGACCAAAGCTACGGTCTCCTCTGTGTCTTCTGACTGTGGTCCACTGTACATTCACTAGATATTCTCAGAGCTAAACTAACTCTTCTGAAGTGTGGAGTGAGCGCGCATTCACGTCTAGAGGTGGAGCGAGCTGAGCGAGAACGCGCGCTGTCTGCGTGAAGGCAGGCAGGCAGAGGAGGAGAGGCAGCGGCCACACGCGAACGCGCATATGCAAGCGCGCATGTGTGGCGACCCGCTACATTTACACGCTTAAAAAGTTACAAACAGTCCCTTTAAACAGCTCGTTTGTCAGCTCGTTGTTTTCTGTCATTGTTGATATTTGTCTGGTTACATAAATTTGCCCATGTCCACTCTTGAATGGTTTATTTTGTTGTTGTTGTTGTCTCTTTATTGGTTTATATGTCATTAAGGTGGCCAGCCTATTCGCCTCTACTTTTTTCATTTTTATTATTATTATTATTATTATTATTATTATTATTAATAAAGTAATGTGGTTTGACTAAGATTATAATTATTATTAGTATTATCACTTTTCTTTCATTGGCTAAAAAGAAAAAGAATAAAAACAAAGTAAATTTAGTCCTCCAAAGAGGGGGGGGTGGAGGGGGGAGTAGGGGGTTTGGGGGGGTGGTGAGCCTAGTTCAAGCAGTTATCAAAGTGATCCTCCATCCATCCAGAACGCTGGTTTCTCAGTGGTTGCACAGTAAATGGCAACATACAGTAATGTAAATAAAGAAGAGACGAATAACAGAATCAAAAAACGCTAGCCTGTGATGAAAAAAGAAATATGTTAGCTGCTAGTGTATGTTCCATAGCAACCACCGTTCCATAGCAACCGCTCCAGTACATTATTTATTGATAAAAAAACTATTTACATTGGAATTTGTCTATAACTTTTATATTGCCATATTTGATGACCGCTTTACAAAAACAATATAGCTTACTTCAGACTGTGATATGTTGTGATTTTATCACAGCTTATGGGGTGCGTATATACATATATATCAATCGATTAAGATATTTAATCACAATTAATCGCATGAATGTTCATAGTTAATCGTGATTAATTGCAGATGATTTCTTTATTTATTTATTTTTTTTCTGTTCAAAATGTACCTTAAAGGGAGATTTGTCAATTATTTAATCCTCTTATCAACATGGGAGTGGGCAAATATGCTGCTTTATGCAAATGTATATACTGTATATATATTTATTATTGGAAATCAATCAACAACACAAAACAATGACAGATATTGTCCAGAAACCCTCACAGGTACTGCATTTAGCATAAAACAATATGCTCAGATCATAACATGGCAAACTGCAGCCCAACAGGCAACAACAGCTGTCAGTGTGTCAGTGTGCTGATTGACTATGACTTGCCCCAAACTGCATGTGATTATCATAAAGTGGGCATGTCTGTAAAGGGGAGACTCGTGGGTACCCATAGAACCCATTTACATTCACTGATCTGGAGGTCAGAGGTCAAGGAACCCCTTTGAAAATGGCCATAACAGTTTTTCCTCGCCAAAATTTAGTGTGCAAATTAGTCTCTATGTCCCATTCATTGTCTCAATGCGCTCATACGTCCATTATGCAAATGTGTCAATTCGACTGCCAGAGGAGAGGACGAGCGTTCATCGGTGCTACTCCGTATGACCACTGGGGGCTTTTGTCATGAAAATAAACACCAAAAACCCACCTTTTTGGTTTGACTAAATGTTATTTGATCAATATGACTATACAAGAATGTGCAGAATAGTCAGGGCAGGAGGGAAACATATCGTACACAATGACGCAATAATACAAGTTTTGGAACCATGTACTGGTTTTCACACACTGTGACCTATAAAGAATTATGCGTATTGGACATATCATTTTATATAGTCTGCTTTTTTACTGTTTTTCTATCAATTTGCACTCACAGTTGCAGTTTAAAGGAGAACACCTTTCCTGACTTTAGACACAACGCACAGAGCATGAACTTCCTATTTCACCAACATGACTATTAATCTGTCAACAGGTCATCAGCGGGGCAGACAAAGTGTTGTAACTAAGATATTAGCAAATCCTTTTGTGGATAGAATAGCACCCAAGAAACAAGAGACAAGGGTAGGCAACGGTTAGGAGGAGTGTTCTCAACTATGATTACTCATTCTGTAATACTATAGACATATATTGTAGACATTGTGTTTTCACTTGTACTCCAGTTACTCTGCAGATTGATTCGACCTCTGTTACTCGTAGTAAAGGTCTATTTTAAAGATTTGATCTCTGGATGGTTGATTTCTACCACAACCAGCCCATTAGCTTGTGCTAATAGAGTTCCTACTCTGAAATAGGAGCTAAAAAAGTCCACCAAAATGGCAGTTTAAGAATTGCAATCGTTCATAGTTCCTGCGGTGTGGTCACACAATATATATTTTAGTTCATCGATTCAAATATTTAATATTTCATTAGGTTTTTCTAGTTCCATATGACGTCAGTAGCTTTAAAACTGAGCCTGCTTAACTCTGACTTTAACTGTTGTGTTAACTTTGACAGCCCTATATACATATATTTTTTGATTTTACATGTTATGTATTTAATTTAATGAAAGAGATCTTTCTCTGCAAGAATATATGTATATTTTTAATCTATTTTTTTTTCTTTCACTTTTTTAAAGTCATTGAGAACATTGCATGGGTGGATCAGTGACTGAAAGGGGGAAATAAAGGAATGAAATATTAACCAGCTTTAGCTAACAGGAAAACATCAGTCTGGCAATACATACCCCTGTGAGCCGTTTTGACAGTCAGGAAGCAGACGTTTGTTGGCTTCAGCTCAACTGAAATGCGCCCACGTCGGACAGCATTTCAAAGGCTTGTGCAAAAAATTAATTTGACAGTTGAGATGGAAACATGAGCTAATCAGAACATTTAATCAACAATTCATTAACCTCTCAGGACTGCTTTTCCCTTTAAACTCAGCGTTAGGGGAAGCATTTTTTCACACAGTTTGACAATATATTCTATTATCCTGCCTGTTCCATAACGAGCTCTATGACGCTCATCCTGTGTTAAAATATTAAAACTTAAGATGCCGTGTTTTTTAGTGCATCATCAGATCAAATAGAATTATTCCGGTGGTCTGGTGCATTATTCAATATTCACATTTCCTCCAAACTTGGCCTGATATAACAGCTGCTTTATCAACTACGATGTCCACTAAAATCTCAAATAAAGTTTTTTGGAACTTGAAAATGGGTTGGCAGACATCACCCCGGCCACCACACCCTCACAGTGTTTTCCACCGCAATGGTTCACACTCTTGTTTGTTAATTGTTGGGCTTCCCCTACAATATTTTCTATCTTTCTCTCTTAATGGATGTTTTCATCATAGTTCTAAGAACCCCCCTTTTTATTGTGTCCGAAACCACAAGAACTAGGAAGTTCATAGCAGTTCTTAGAACGCCATTCTGATGGGCTTCTGATGGACTTTGGTACTCTTTAGCACAAGAGGAACCCTTAGTGATAGGGGGTGTAACAATACGTTTTTACAACGATACAATACGTATGACTTTCCATGGTTCCGATATGATTCAAGGACGATATCTGGCTCATCTAGATCGATACGATACGATTCAATGACTTGAAATTGATACAGGGACAAAAATTCAGTCAGTGTGACTGTGAAATAAATATCTGATACTGGACAGAGCAGGTCAGGATTCCTCAAAGTTTTTCTTGTAGGGGAATCAGGGATAAATTAATTATGGATATAAACACAACGATTAATGGCAAATATATACACCTTTTATTGGAAAATAATAAAAAGTGCAAATGCAGGGCCCACTGCTTCAGTTCTCAAGATACAAGGCAGTGCAATATTTAACACAAAATCTAATAAACCAACTTCTATTCAAGTTGGAGGGACTCTATGTAAGAATCAGAAATTGCTTGTTAACAGCGACACCTGTGGCCGTGAAGTCAACCAAAGTCAGCGTCCTGTTGCTCGCGCTTGTGCTCGCTTTACATAGACATGAACGAGCATCGCTCAACACAGTGAGGCGACACACGTCAGCTAAAAGCACAATATCACTCTAGATTTCAGCTGCTTGGCAGTAATGTTAGCTGACCAGACCAAGGTCTCTCCATGAATCACTGCTGATACTGTGTTTTCCTGCTTCAGCCTCCCGACCGCGGCTGAAGGGAACAGGGGAGACACCGGAGTTTTGGTCGGAGACGATAACGTTTCTCTCTGCGGAGCCCCGTCACTTCACAAGACACGGGAAACCTCTGTTGGTCTGGAGGAGCTGCAGCAGTTATTTCTGCACAAACGTCCACTGAACATTCACTAGATATTCTCAGAGCTAAACTAACTCTTCTGCAGTGTGGCGTGTGCACGCATGCACATGAGAGTGAAGCGAGCTGTGAGTGAAGGCAAGCAGGCAGAGGAGCAGAGGAGCAGAGTACAGCAGAGACTCTGGCCCTGGAGACCAAAGCTGCGGCCTCCTCTGTGTCTTCTGGCCACGGTCGGGAGGGCTGAAGCAGGAAGAGTTAACACTGTTTAACAGACGGGCTTCACTAGATATAACTTTGTGGTTTTGTTGCTTCCGTGTAGTTTGTGTTGGAGTCTGAGTCTGAACAACGTAGCAAACACCGACCTGCAATGATTTATACGTTTAAGACGTTACAAACAGTCCCTTTAAATGAACAGTGTTATAACCTGCTGCTTCTGGTCTCATTTTCAATATAAATGGTAAAGCAATAGTAGTTAACAAATTTCAGGTTGACTAACAGTGGTTTGAACCTGCTGATATTGCTCTCATTTGCACTACAAAGTTAGTGCAATAGTGAAAATGAGAATAGAGGCAGCAGGTTAAACCACTGTCAGTAGGTGCGTGGAAAGATTGGTGGTATTGCCGTTGTATTTTATCTGGCCTTTGCATATTCTGCAAACAGCGAGCAATTTATCAAGGACATCTCCCTTTTTTTGCAAAAGCCCAAATGTTTCCACACGCTGGACCTCAAACGCAGCTCGAAAATCTCTCGCTTGTCTTGCTCTTCCTTGCCATCAACCATGCTTCGTTTTGTCGTCATCTCTCTGAGATTGGCGTTGCTGGCGCACGTCGATGACGTCATACACACGGAGAGTGAACCGGAGTAACGTTTAACATCTTTCTTTGCTATTAAAAGTGCTAAAAAAATGACATCCGTATAACGTTTGTGGTGCTTAAATACAAGGTGCAAATTTGTAGTATCGATACAATCGATTGTTTACCTTGCAAATCGATTTTAGATCGACATACTTCTCCCGTGAAGGATAACTTGCCGAGTACCTGTCGTTGTAGTTGGATTGTAGGAATGTAAATCGATATGACGATGTAGTAGACGAATCGTTACACCCCTACTGAAAGACATTAAGTGTATGGTGATTGGTCAAACACACGAGCCAGTGCAGCACCGGCAACCACCATTTTTAACACTAGGACCGCCATTGCCAACGCCATTTAACTATGTGGTTGTGGTAGAAATCAACAGTCCAGAGATCAAGAGTTTAAAATGGACAAATATTGCGAGTAACAGAGGTCGAGTCAATCTGCAGAGTAACTGGAGTACAAGTGAAAACACAATGTCTACAGTATATGTCTATAGTATTACAGAATGAGTAATCATAGTTGAGAACACTCCTCCTAACCGTTGCCTACCCTTGTCTCTTGTTTCTTGGGTGCTATTCTATCCACAAAAGGATTTGCTAATATCTTAGTTACAACACTTTGTCTGCCCCGCTGATGACCTGTTGACAGATTAATAGTCATGTTGGTGAAACAGGAAGTTCATGCTCTGTGCGTTGTGTCTAAAGTCAGGAAAGGTGTTCTCCTTTAAACTGCAACTGTGAGTGCAAATTGATAGAAAAACAGTGAAAAAGCAGACTATATAAAATGATATGTCCAATAAGCATAATTCTTTATAGGTCACAGTGTGTGAAAACCAGTACATGGTTCCAAAACTTGTATTATTGCGTCATTGTGTACGATATGTTCCCTCCTGCCCTGACTATTCTGCACATTCCTGTATCGTCATATTGATCAAATAACAGTTAGAAAACCAAAAAGGTGGGTTTTTGGTGTTGACAAAAGCACCCTGTGGCCGCCATGAGTAGCGCCAATGAACGCTGGTCCTCTCCTCCGGCAGCAGAATTCATACATTTGCATAATGAACGTATGAGCTCATTCAGACAATGAATGGGACATAGATACTAATTTGCACGCCAATATTCAAACATTTGCACTTGTAATCACTTATGATGAATACTGTGGAACTACATACCTCAGTGTGATTATATTATATGAGTAAAATATCAGAAGTGAAAGCCAAAATAATCACACTTTTTGTTTAGCTATAAAAGTTGTGTCCCATGTGTGCACTCTATATGCAATTAATAAATAGAAATACTAGGGCTGTCAAAGTGAATGCAATTATAACACGTTAACGCAAATTTGTTTTAACGGCACTAATTTCTTTAACGCATTATGCAATCGATCTTTCGGAGGTTCTCGTGAACTCAATTTTAAAGTTAGAGTGAAGATACTGGCATCATAATGAACTAGAAAAAATCGGAGGAATCCACTGGTACCAACCATGTCATACTACATTCAATCAATACATGAAATAGCGCTCCAAACCTACGCTAAATATTAGTGAGGAAAAACTGGCATGGCCATTTTCAAAGGGGTCCCTTGACCTCTGACCTCCAGATCAGTGAATGTAAATGGGTTCTATGGGTACTCACAAGTCTCCCCTTTACAGAAATGCCCACTTTATGATAATCACATGCAGTTTGGGGGCAAGTCATAGTCAAGTCAGCACACTGACACACTGACAGCTGTTGTTGCCTGTTGGGCTGCAGTTTGACATGTTATGATTTGAGCATATTGTTTTATGCTAAATGCAGTACCTGTGAGGGTTTCTGGACAATATCTGTCATTGTTTTGTGTTGCTAATTGATTTACAATAATAAATATATACATACATTTGCATAAAGCAGCATATTTGTCCACTCCCATGTTGATAAGAGTATTAAATACTTGACAAATCT
>CAKAOH010038342.1:51478-83024 GCA_916701665.1 Sebastiscus tertius | reverse complement strand
GAGAGTCAATCAGCTTTGTAGACTGTCTGTGCGTGTCTGTCTGTGTGTCACACTGCACCAGGCTGAGTGTCCTGTTCTGACTGACTGATGGAGACATGTGTGGGAGGGTTAGTGGAGAGTTAGTGCTCAGACAGGTTGTGATTTGCATAGAAGACACTCCCCCCGAGACAAGATAGATTGATTGATAGTTAGATAGATAGATAGATAGATAAATAGATAGATAAATAGATAGATAGATAGATAGATAATAATAATAATGATAATAATAATAATAATAATAATAATAAACTTTATTTATAGAGCACCTTTCAAACATAAAATGCAGCTCAAAGAAAAATTAAATAAATAAATAGAAACAACAACAGCAGCAGCAGAGTGTACCAATAAATAAGAACAGC
Organism: Sebastiscus tertius; assembly: GCA_916701665.1. Classification (NCBI taxonomy): domain Eukaryota; kingdom Metazoa; phylum Chordata; class Actinopteri; order Perciformes; family Sebastidae; genus Sebastiscus; species Sebastiscus tertius. The sequence goes on along the minus strand of CAKAOH010038342.1, from coordinate 82,626 downwards.
AAAATACATTAAAAAAACAATTATGTTAAAAAAGGTTAAAAAATTTTTTTATTAATTAATAATTAATTAATTAAAAGCAAGATCAGAAAAATAAGTATTGAGCTGTGTTTAAGAATTGAATTGAATGCTCCTTAGATTTTATATTTCTTATGGACTTTTATCCTTTTACCATCACAGATCCTTTTATCCTTTATTAGACTGATCCTTCTGTTGTTCTTATTCAGTCTGTTTATTTATTAGTCAGTCTCATTTACATCATTAATCGTTTTGGGTCCTGTTTTATATTTGTTTAGCTTACATATATTGTTGTTGTTGTTGTTGATGTTGTTGTTGTGTGTCACTATGTTTTATCTATTTTTTTTATGTTTTTATGTACAAGCTGCTCCAAACCAATTGCCCCTAGAGGGATTAATGAAGTTTTTTGAATTGAATTGAATTAAAAGTATCAACAGAAGTTTCTGCTTCATCATACTTTATAGTTAGATAGATAGATTTATTATTATTTATTTATTTATTTATTTAAGTTGGTTTGTCTTGTGGCCACTCACACATTGTAATGATCTGTAATGCCATGGTTATACATAGGAAAATAACTAGGGAAATAAAAAGCTACTATATACATAGCCTTTATAATCCATCATAAAAATATATGGATGATAGTATACTAAAACAATACTAAGTGAAACAAACATATTGTCACTGAGGCACATAGGTTCATTTAATTATCTCATCACAAAGCACTCACATTAATGTTGGAGGAGCAGCAGCGCCCTCCAGCGTCACAGATCAGTACTACATCACATGATGTGATCACATGATTCAGTGTGTCACCTGATTATCCGAGTCCACCCTGTGTTGTCTAGTCGGAAGCTAAGCTAGCTGTGATGATGATAGCATCAAATGAATGATTGTAATTTAATATATATTCAGATGTTTTACTGCAGCGTGTTATACTCATCATCTTCTGTTCTGCATTTAGACGCATGTGGAGACAGGAAGCAGGCTGGAGGTTGTGTTAGCTGCTAGCTGTTTAAGCCATGTCGTCCTAGGATTGTTTCTTCCTCAGTCATTATATATCTGTAGAGGAATTAATTTACAGGTGGTGAAATAAGGTGAAATAGGGTACATTGTGAAACATGGCTTCAATTCTTGACGAGTACGAGGACTCGCAGAACACCAGGCAGAGTGCGCAGCAGCACAGCCGCCTGTCGACTGCCAACATCGGGATAACACACTCAGGTAGGTCGCCCTCCTCTCTGGAGGTCAGGGGATGAATGATTTAGCACCTGCAAACCTGCCAAATAACAGGGTCAATGTTGGCTGTGGCTGAGGTACTACCTCTGTTAATGAGCATATGTTCAATAAAGAAAGCATTATATAAAAAAAGGACCGTAGACACAGCTTACTTAAAACACAATTGTCATAACAGCCTTCACTGTGATTATATCATGTAAGGGTAGGATATCATACCATGAAATACTGATTTCAGTAAGATGATAAACAAACGTGTTAGTAATCGGTGGTGGAAAAACTGTAAAATGGCAACACTCGTGTATATCTACAATAAATCAGTAACAATAAAGTTGTATGAGCCAGTATATGAGCCAGGCCTATTTTATCAGCTACCTACATTACAAACCCCTCACAAGAGTATCAACACTCTAACTACTGTACTTTATTATAGGCAGAGAATGAAATTAGCACCAGCCACCTGTCAAATAACAGGGTACATGTTGGCTGTGGCAGGCAATTCTTAAATTAAAACTGGTCAGGGATTAAGGTTACATGATCCATATTTCTACTCTGTTACCACTGACTCAGTGTTTACTAGGGGTGGACGAAAATATGGAGTATTGCAATATTGTGTTTTGTGATACTGTATTAATTCTCAAAACCCCTGCACTATATTCAGTTTTAACAGTCTCTTCTGCACTATATTCACATTTTTAATAGTCGTGTATCACAGTTGTTACCCTGCACTATATTCAGTTTTAACAGTTTTCTTCATCTCCTTGTATTTTTATATCTGGTATATTTTTTTGTACTTTGCACTACTAACTTTTTTTACTTCCTTTTTACTAACATGTTTTGCACTATGGAACTGTGATGCTGGAAACTTGATTTCCCTCGGGATCAATAAAGTTACTATCTATCTATCTATCTATCTATCTATTGAATTCTAATTAATAGTTTACATGCAAAGATTAACTATATATAAATACTTTACTTTATTTTCCAAAGATATGCAAATGCAGATCCTACTATAAATACAATTGCAGATCCTACTATTCTCAGATTTTATGCATATAGCGTGTAAGTGACAAAACAATTGTGTGGCTAGTAGAAATGTTCAGTGACCTGCCACAGTGGCACGTGAGGAAAAAACGTAATTTTAGACGCTGCTGGAGATGCTCCGTCAGATTATGCAAGGATGCTATTACGTTATTATTACTTTTTCTTTTTTTAAAGGAATGTTTAAGTATACACTTAAATATTTCATTAATTTGGTTGCCTCAATGCTTTCACTGACATTGCTCTGCACTTGTTCCCTAACGTTAGGCTTTGTGAATGTGAGACTTGAGGAGGAGAAGCCGATATTCAACAAGCAGAGGATCGATTTTACACCGCCCGAGAAGATAAACCATCTTTCAGTCTGCAACAATCAGCTATGCATGAGTCTGGGAAAGGACACCCTGCTGAGGCAAATAGCACTATGATAAGCACTGTGAACAATCACTGTAGTGTTTGCATGGTTTTGATTGGATTAGTTTGAGTTAATGACTGTTTTCTTCACTGTGATTTGCACTCATCTGTTGTTAGCTGATGTTTATTGAAGCCTCTAAAAGAGTTTGTTAATACAACTGATACAAGATGTTGATATTAATGTTTCATGTTCTGTTCTGTACAGGATTGATTTGGCCAAGCCAGATCAGCCTAATCAGATTGAACTGGGAAGGAAAGATGAGAGTAAAGTGCACAGACTGTTCCTGGACCCCACTGGTGAGAAAAAACCACAATGCTTATTCAGATTCTCCTTTGAAAACATCGCCCGCAGGCCATAATTGCTCATTTCCATATAATTTATTTTGATTCAACTTCCTGCGAGTCTTAGTATTTAATACTCTTATCAACATGGGAGTGGACAAATATGCTTGCTTTATGCAAATGTATGTATATACAGTATTTGCTCAAACAAATATGTTCAAATCATAACAAACTGCAGCCCAACAGACAACAACAGCTGTCAGTGTGTCAGTGTGCTGACTCGACTATGACTTGTCCCAAACTGCATGTGATTATCATAAAGTGGGCATGTCTGTAAAGGGGAGACTTGTGGTTACCCATAGGACCCATTTACATTCACATATCTTGAGGTCAGAGGTCAAGGGACCCCTTTGAAAATGGCCATGACAGTTTTTCCTCATCAAAATTTAGCATAAGTTTGGAGCATTATTTAGCCTCCTTCGCGAAAAGCTAGTATGACATGGTTGGTACCAATGGATTCCTTAGAGTTTCTAGTTTCATATGATACCAGTATCATGGTATACTAGCTTTAAAACTGAAAATAAAAATGGCAAGTTGCGTTAATGCGTTAAAGAAATCAGTGGCGTTAAAACAAATTTGCGTTAACAGGTTATTATCGCATTAACTTTGACAGCCCTACTTCTCTCATATTGTTATCTGTAGATTTGCAGATGTGTAGTAGTTCTTTTTCTTATTCTTTCCTCCAGTATATTATATCCAGAACATTTCATGGGTATTCTGTACTCATGAGGTACAACAACATGTGAATATATCATACCTAACTCATGCCTAGTGTGGCTTAGCTTGGCTTAATGCAAAAATCTTTTTAAGACACCATTTTTACATGATTAAATAAAAATGTCTCAGAGACTGCAGCAACGCCTCAAGCTCTCAAATTAAATGCTACAACATAATGTATCAGATTACGGTCTCATTGTCATGGTTATGACTTATTAAAAACAGCAGCTGTATCCTCCTCCATAATCTTCCACCGCAGGCTCCCATCTGCTGATCTGCCTGAACACCAGTGAGTGTCTGTACCTCAACCGAAACACGCAGAAGGTGCGCAGTCTGTCCCGCTGGCGAGGCCACCTCATCGAGAGCGTGGGCTGGAACAAGCTGCTGGGCAATGAGACCAACACGGGCCCCGTCCTGGTCGGCACCAGTCAAGGCATCATCTTCGAGGCTGAGATCTCTGCGACTGAGGGCAGCCTGTTCAACACCAATCCGGATCAATACTTCAGACAGGTCAGAGAGACAGTGTGCTCATCTCCTATTTGTAGCGTTTAGTATGTGTTGTTTACTTCATTTTGTGTATGTGAGGTTGGTCTATACCACTGTAGAAAACACTCACCTACATATTTTATTTCTTCCTCTTGAGCCCAGTTTCGACCGCAGGAACTAGGAACCTTTTGAGGAACTCATTGCGTTTCGACCCGGTATGCCACCACACTACTATGTATTCTCTTCCTGAGACAGGTCCACTCCCTGGAGGAGGATGGGAAGCCCGCGCCGGTCTGCTGCCTGGAGGTGGAGCGGGGCCTGGAGAACAAGTACTTCATCATCGCCACCACCCGCAAACGCCTGTTCCAGTTCGTGGGCAAGGTGGCCGAGGGGTCGGAGCAGCAGGGCTTCAGCTCCATCTTCAGCCAGAACCAGGACCTGCTGCCCAGTTTCCAGGAGTTCCCGGCCAACATGGGCTACAGCGAGATCACCTTCTACACCTCGAAGCTGCGGACCTCCCCTAAGGCGTTCGCCTGGATGATGGGTAACGGAGTTCTTTATGGTCAGCTTGACTACGTCAGGCCTGATTCCCTGCTGAGCGATGTGCAGGTAAATGTCTGTGTGTGGGAGAATGTTTTTCTTTCAATAGGTCTCGCTCAAACTAATAATAATAATGTTTAGTTCTACCCTCTCCACATTTGTTCCCTTTATCTTTATGTTTCACATACTTTCTCCGTATTTTCTCTCTCACAACGAAACAGGTCTGGGAGTACACCCCGGACATTGACATCAGTCTCAACAAGCCCATCTCCATTGTGCTGACACAGTTCCACTTCCTGTTGCTGCTCCATGACCGAGTTAAGGCCATCTGCACTCTGAATGGACAGGTGGTGTATGAGGATGTGTTCCCAGATAAATTTGGCACCCTCAAGAAGATGATCAAGGACCCGATCGGCGGGTTGGTGTGGATCTACACCGAGCGGGCGGTTTTCCGGTACCACATCCAGCGCGAGGCCAGGGACGTCTGGCAGATGTACATGAGCATGACTAAGTTCGATCTCGCCAAGGAGTATTGCCGCGACCGACCCGAGTGCATGGACATGGTGCTGGCCAAGGAGGCCGAGCACTGCTTCCAGAACAAGCGGTACCTCGAGAGCGCCAAGTGTTACGCGCTGACGCAGAACTACTTCGAAGAGATAGCGCTGAAGTTCATCGAAGCCAAACAAGAGGAAGCCCTGAAGGAGTTCTTACTGAAGAAGCTGAACAATTTGAAACAGAGCGAGAGAACGCAGATCACCTTGCTGGTCACCTGGCTGGCCGAGCTCTACCTGAACGGGCTCGGCCAGCTGGAGAGCGATGGCAACAGCGTCATCTTCCAGGAGACCCGCGACGAGTTTCGCCAATTCCTCAACAGCTCCAAGCACAAGGAGTGCCTGTACAACAACCGCAGCACCATCTACGACCTGCTTGCCAGCCACGGCAACGTGGACGACATGGTTTACTTCTCCGTCGTCATGCAGGACTACGAGAGGGTAATATCCCACTACTGCCAACATGACAACTACAGCGCCGCCCTGGACGTGCTCTCCAAGCACTGCGATCAAAAGCTTTTTTACAAGTTCTCCCCGGTCCTCATGCAGCACATTCCCAAACAAGTGGTGGACGCGTGGATTCAGATGGGCAAGCGGCTGGACCCCAAGAAGCTCATCCCGGCTCTGATGAACTACAGCCAGATGGGCAGCACCCAGCAGATCAGTGAAACCATCCGCTACATGGAGTTCTGCGTGTACGAGCTGACCGTGACAGAGGAGGCGATCCACAACTACCTGCTGTCGCTCTACGCCAAGTATAAGCAGGACTCTCTGCTGTGGTATCTGGAGCAGGCAGGCACACACGCCTCAGAGATCCACTATGACTTGAAGTACGCCCTCAGGCTGTGCGCTGAAAACGGCTACCTCCGGGCCTGTGTCCTGGTTTATAGGATTATGGAGCTGTATGAGGAGGCAGTGGATCTCGCTTTGCAAGTAAGCATTGCATGTAACTATTCAATTACAAAACATATCCAAATCATACAACTATTGCATCTGTATTTTTTATAATTATGGATAAATAATTATCCAGATTATTGTCAAGAATTCCTGTTATTTTAAATATTTTTACAGAATTTGACTAACTCACAATGTATTTACCGTCCATAAGGTGGATGTAGACTTGGCCAAGTCGTGCGCAGACCTGCCCGAAGATGACGAGGAGCTGAGGAAAAAGCTTTGGCTGAAGATCGCCCGGCACGTGGTGCAGGAGGAGAAAGATGTGAAGAAAGCCATGAACTGTCTGTCCAGCTGCAACCTGCTCAAGATTGAAGACATCCTGCCCTTCTTCCCAGACTTTGTCACCATCGACCACTTTAAGGTCTGCAATAAAGTATTTCCTTTCTTGTTTTTTAGTATTAATAAGAAAAACACCTAATCAAATAAATAATACATTAATGATACTATTTTTTTTTTTCCATTTCGTTGACTGTGGAGGTGAACCTGAATGTCTCCTACAGTCCCTTATTGATACTATGTATTATAGAGTGAAATTAGTCTCAAAATGGTCACAAATGTGTATTACATGATCTACAAATGACAAATGAGATTTACAAATGTGTACGATTTGTGCGTAATTTTGGGGGCTCACAAATGCGTGTTCCAATCTACACACAAATGTCAATGATTTGTAACAGTTTTACAAATGCACACATCTCAACCTGAGTGAATATTAATGTTTTACGTACAGATTTTTCACTTCACAGATCTGATCATTTTCGCTTTTTGAAAAGCTCCCCGTGTGTGCACAGATCAGTTTACTTTTGGGTGTGCATTTACATGCATTTATGGCTCAAACAGAGCCATAAATTCATGCTGCGTTTAAGTACTGGTGGAAAACTGGGACATCTGGGCTTTCAGTGAAATTGTGTGTACTTTCAAAGTGGGAAAGACGTTTTTCTAAATGACAGAATAGCTCGTCACCCCTCGATTAGAACACATCCCTTAACCATGCCAACTGTTTTACATGTGTTCAAATTGATTGGTATTTGTGTGTAGATTGGAACACGCATTTGTGAGTACTCAAAATTACAAATCGTACACATCATGTAATACACATTTGTGACCATTTTGAGACAAATTTCACTCCATACTGTATTAAATTCCCTTTCAGTCATTGAGTAATGGTCGTTAACATACAAACCAAATGTTGTACTTCAAATGAATGCTCTTTATCTTCTGTTCATTCTGGTTTCTCAGGAGGCCATCTGCAGCTCCCTGGAGGAGTACAACCAGCACATCGAGGAGCTGAAGCAGGAAATGGAGGAGGCCACGGAGAGCGCCAAACGAATCCGAGAAGACATCCAGGAAATGAGGAACAAATACGGCGTGGTGGATTCCCAAGAAAAGTGCGCTGCTTGTGACTTCCCATTGCTCAACAGGCCCTTCTACCTGTTCCTATGTGGACACATGTTCCACTACGACTGCCTGTTTCAGGTAACTGCTCCGAGGCTGCTTCCATACTGCTTTATCTATGTCAATATGTGCCACTGCACACATGAGATGTTCTCTTTAGCTTTTCTTTAATTAGTAACTATCTTATTAAATATGATCATGTTTGAAACGTATTCACATCATTTTCTTCTTCTACCTTCTAGGAAATAACCCCTCACCTGACGGCCTATAAGCAGAGTCGTCTGGAGGAGCTGCAGAAAAAGCTGGCCGCAACCACGCAGTCCTCCAGGTCCCGCCACCGCCCGGCGCCCAAGGAAGAAGGAGACACCGCCAGCCTGGGGAAGGGCAACGCAGGCACGAGTCGCGAGCAGATCAAATCGGACATGGACGACATCATTGCGTCTGAATGCGTGTACTGCGGCGAACTGATGATCAAGTCCATCGACAAGCCTTTCATTGATCCGCAGAAATTCGAGGAGGAGAAATCCAGCTGGCTATGAACGAGAGGCCTCCTCTCCTCTCAAATGTGAAAAGACACGACCATCTTATATGTCAATGACACTGCACCATCCGTAGGAGTGACCCATTCAGTGGATACAGACATTCACCTGATTGCCTGTTAGTAGTGCCTACTGTTGAAAACTCTTATCAGCTTCAGTTGTTCTCTACAGAATACACTTATTTTGCTGGCAGTATTTAAAGCTGATTTAAAGACGTTTGCACTTCGTATGGGAGCGTCTAGTAAAAGGTGGACATTGTTGGCCGTTGTTCCAACATTATGTTGTGATGTACAATATTACCAGGGCTGTACAGTGCATACAATGTGCCTGAACCTCTGATTATAATGGCGGAAAAGAATTCAAAAGCTAGAAACAGATATAACTGCACTATACATCTATTAACAACTTAGGTTATGCACTTGTTTTGTCTATTGGAAACATAACCTGCACTTGGATAATATTCTGTGTCTCCTTAGGTCAACCACTCCACTCTACAGCTCTGTGTTCAACATAACATGAGGCAGATTATCAAAATGTTGTTTCATGTATTCTCTGTTCAATTGTGGAACATTAAAGCTTGTCAGCACGGATGGACTGATTATTCTGGTTGTTTTAAATGTTATAAATATTTAACAAATTATTTTAACAATCATCTGGACTGAGAGAAATGAATACCCTTCATCACAGTACCTCTGGAGGGCATCTACAGCTCCCTGGAGGAGTACAAAAACACCTATCATATAGGGGAGCTGAAGCAGGACATGGACAAGACCATACTTATGGTTTGGGTGTAGGCTGTGGTAAAACTGGTTATGAAGATTTGAGTTTAGGTCACTGACAGTAAGCATTGTTTGACTCCCTATCAGCCCCATGATGAACATTGTGTGTGTCACATAATCATTACTACTATAAGGGACAGTAAATGTTAATACATTTATATATGAATGAATGAATAAATGAAAGACTTTATTTCGAACATAAAAAAAAATAAAAACAGATACAAAATAAAAACAAACAAAACGAGTAATAGTGATAGTGAAAAGGAGTAGGTAGAAGTAAAACTTATATTTCCCTACCCCTTTCTCACTTCTCCTCTAATAACTCATATATCATATAATGATAATATAATATATAAACTATCCCAGATTTATTTACATCCCAAATGAAATATATGAACAGCATCCCAAGTTTATTTACAACCCACATATCCATCCGGAGTTAAAAAGTAGATATAAACCAACCCTTATCACAACTCTTCCTCAACCATATACCTCCCAAAATTATTTTTTTTTGTATAGCTTTTTAAAGTGATTTATATAATAAGTAAATAAGTATGTATGGAGTTCATAGTCAACACTTGACATCAGAATAATTATAATAAAAGTCACATTTTACTCTGGGTATCCCAACTTTTTAGTTAAAAAGTAGATATAAACCAACCCTTATCACAACTCTTCCTCAACCATATACCTCCCAAAAATATCTTTTTTGTATAGCTTTTTAAAGTGATTTATATATAATAAGTAAATAAGTATGTATGGAGTTCATAGTCAACACTTGACATCAGAATAATTATAATAAAAGTCAAATTTTTACTCTGGATATCCGAACTGCCTCACCATACCTAAAACGGAGTTCCCGTCTGATGACGTCAGACGTCGCTCGGTAATCTTCGGAATGAGCAGACGCTATTAATCGACATCGGAAAATAATCGATGCGTTTGTATTAAGTGTGCATAAACGCTCCAAAATGACATATATAGTGGGCGTGTGCTTTAGTAAATCAGCGACAGATAAAGCTGGGATTTCTTGTCTTAGTCATGTCCTCTGAGACGTCGACGAGCGAGCGTCCCTCTCTCTGCGATTGATTAAACCGCCTGCTCCCTTGCTGTACCCTCGCCATGGCGTCGTGTCTCTGCTCTCCCTCAGTAACAGAAAGTGGCCGCCTCTCTGCTGCTGCTGCCGACTCACAAAGCTCAACCAGTACTCCGCTCGGCGCCTCTAACCGCCATTTTGGAGTCAAGCGAGAGAACCGAGAGTCGGCAGCAGCAGCGGAGAGGAGAGAGAGACACGAGGGCCGAGGTGAGAGAGTGGTTGTTATGGACGAAGGAGCAATGGGGGGAAGATGGCCGAGGAGGGAGAAAGAATTAAAAACATGGGGATCATTCTGTCACCAGGCAACCCGAGAGCTCCAACCCGCTACCAGGGTAACGAGAGGAGCGGGTTGATGACGGGGCCTTGCTGTGTGGCGACTAGTCTGTTTAAAAGAATAGACATTAAAACCAATAATCATCTTAATACATTGTTGAGGGAGGTGGTGGCCTTAAAGAGACAGGGCCGGGATTTGAATACTTCATATTAATGGAGTCAAAACTGAGTGTTTGATGTAAAGCTAACACGTTTAGGATGAAAAGCTACAAGCGACAGCAAAGGAGACTGTGGTAACTAATGGCTAGATGTTTGTGAAATCAACTACTAATATATGATATGTTAGTTTACTTAAAGCAGTAAGAAGCTGTCGCTGTGTGTGTCAAAGCACCTTGACCCTTTACTATCAATGATAGGAGTGAGCAATGCTGCTTACACACACACAGCGAGGCAGCTAACGGTGCTTAGCATGCTAAGCTAAGCTACAACCCATCCAAGGTTAGCTAGCTGGCTGGCTAATGCTAGCCTGGATGTGCTAGCTAGCTAATAGCTAGCAAATCATAATAACGATGGGTAAACAAGAGAAGATGCATATTATCTATAATAACATGTTTTCTTCATTTAAAAAAACAAACTCTTTGCTTGGTTTTAGTTGGCTTTAGTTGTTGTCATCCTCTCTCTCTCTCACACACACACACAGGAGACAGTGAGGTTGCCTCAGAAAGTAAAAGTGAATATGTAATGAGCAGTAATTACAGATGTCAAAACAATCACTGAACTATCACTTGCACACTCAGAAATAAGATAAGATATTCCTTTATTGTGTCCCGCAGTGGGGAAATTTGCAGTGTCTAGGCTGGATTTGCTAGCTAGCTAGGGTGAGCAAAAGAAGATGAATATTATTTATAATACCATATTTTCTTCATTTAAAAAAGAGGACCAAACTTGGCTTTAGTTATTTTCATCCTCTCACATAGGAGACAGTGATCTTGCCTCAGAAAGTAAAAGTGAATATGTAATGAGTAGTAATTACAGATGTCACTGTCAACAATGACACTTGCACACTCAAACATGAAATCATGATTTAGACAATGTTTCAAGTTTATTTGTCATATGCATTTAAAAGTACAGTGTACAGTGAAATGCAATGAAATGCATTTTACCCTGGCTCTCTCAGCCCTTAAAATCTATGAATAGTACACTAGACAAATACTTCAATAAATAAGAGAATACCTGAGAATAAAATGTATTAATACTTGGCTAGCTAATCATAATAATGATGGGTAAGCAAGAGAAGATACATATTGGTTATAATAACATATTTTCTTCATTTAAAAAAACAAACTCTTGCTTGGCTTTAGTTATTGTCATCTTCTAGGTATTGTCATCCTTTCACACACAGGAGACAGTGAACATGCCTCAGAAAGTAAAAGTGAATATGTAATGAGTAGTAATTACAGATGTCAAAACAATCACTGAACTATCACTTGCACACTCAGACAATGAAATCATGACTTAGACAATATAGTAGTACTTGGTCAGTAAGACCAAGAGTGAAATTGGTGAAATCAAACTATGTTTCCAGTCTGACCTTTTTTATAAGCTGAAGTGACTGATGTGAAATTAGTAACATTATGCAGTATAATGGCCTTTTGTGTGTTATACAAATAAGAGGAAAAACAACTCTAGAGATGATCCAGCCAGTGCATTTTCTTCAATTAAGTATTATATATATTGTCAAAACAATCACTGAACCATCACTTAGCACACTCAGACAATGAAATCATGACTTAAGACAATGTAGTAATACTTAGTCACCAAGACACATTTATAGTGAAATTGGTGAAATCAAAACTATTTATTTTTCCAGTCTGACCTTTTAATAAGCTGAAGTGACTGATATGAAACTAGTAACATTGTGCAGTATAATGGTCTTTTGTGTGTTATACAAACAAGAGGAAAACAGCTCTTGTTGAGATGATCCAGCCAGTGCATTTTCTTCAATTAAGTATTAACATTATAAACATGATGGCAAATCTTTGTTTATATCATGTTTATTTTTGTTTAAAGCTTATTTTGTATATTGGTAGAATTTCAATTTTTTTTATTCTTATTTTATTCTAACGTTTTTATCTATTCTTTTGTTGCTTTAGTTGGCTTTGTCATCTTCTCACACACACACACAGGAGACAGTAAACATGCCTCAGAAAGTAAAAGTGAATATGTAATGAGCAGTAATTACAGATGTCAAAATCACTTGCACACTCAGAAATAAAATAAGATATTCCTTTATTAGTCCCGCAGTGGGGAAATTTGCAGTGTCTAGCCTGGATTTGCTAGCTAGCTAGGGTAAGCAAAAGAAGATGAATATGATTTATAACAACATGTTTTCTTCATTTAAAAAAGAGGACCAAACTCTTTGCTTGGCTTTAGTTATTGTCATCCTTTCACACACAGGAGACAGTGAACTTGTCTCAGAAAGTAAAAGTGAATATGTAATGAGTAGTAATTACAGGTGTCAAAACAATCACTGAACTATCACTTGCACACTCAGACAATGAAATCATGACTTAGACAATATAGTAGTACTTGGTCACTAAGACACATTTATAGTGAAATTAAACAGTGAAATAAAACTATTTATTTTTCCAGTCTGACCTTTTAATAAGATGAAGTGACTGATATGAAATTAGTATCATTATGCAGTATAATAGTCTTTTGTGAGTTAAACAAAGAAGAGGAAAAACAACTCTAGAGATGATCCAGCCAGTGCATTTTCTTCAATTAAGTATTATCATTATAAACATGATAGCAAATCATGTACAACTGAAATAAGGTAGAGTAATGCTGCAAGAACTGTTCTGTTTGCTTTTTTAAACATTTAAACAAAATATTTCAAACATGTTATTTTATGTCTTATTCTTCATCTCATATATCTGAAAATCCATCACTATGCCATCACATATATGTAGAATAAATTGAGTTTAAAACACCCTTCTAAATAAGATATCTATATCAAATGCCAAAAACAACAGCTCCTGTAGCATTACTCGGCCTTTTTCAGTTGTACATGATTTGTGATCATGTTTATAATGTTAATACTTAATTGAAGATGCAGTATAATGTTTTTTTTGTGTGTTATACAAACAAGAGGAAAACAACTCTTGTTGGAAAAAAAGTAGAGATGATCAAGCCAGTGCATTTTCTTCAATTAAGTATTAACATTATAAATATAATAGTAAATCATGTACAACTGAGAAAGGCAGAGTAATGCTGCAGGAGCTGCCGTTTGCTTTTTTTAAACATTTGTTATTGTGGAAAAGTTCCTTGAAAATCATGAGCACTCACATTGTCAGTATTTTTTTTTTCCATATTGGCATTTGATATAGATATCTTATTTAGAAGGGTGTTTTAAACTAAATTTATTCTACAAATATGAAATATTTTTCCTTTTTTCCTCTACCTCAATGTAATGTAATATTCTTGAACGAAGGTGATGGATTTTCAGATATATAAGATGAAGAATAAGACATAAAATAACATTTTTGATATTAAGAAGCATGATATTAGAAGTATGGCTTTTGTGTTATTGTTTTTATGTACTTTATCAAATTGTGAATTGTTTGTGGATGGTTTTATCACGCTGGTGTTTTTGGATGAACTACACCTGCCATCATAGAGCTTGTTTGTCTATTGGTGTGCTTTATGGATAAATATGGGTGTGGTTTTCACATTTTCAAACATTTTGACCTGACGAAGATCCAAGCAGGATCAAAATGGAGTCAATAAAAATATTGTGGTATGGAGTAGTGTGCAGGCGTTACCTTTTTCTTTACTGACGCTGTTCTGATAGCCTCGCACCAACGTGATGTGTGCATAATTAATCTTCTTCAAAAGAGCACCAACTTCCCATAAAAAAACACTTACTTCTTGTCATGTGAGTATCAGAGTGTGACTGTGGGCTTCTTCTGTTTTTTTTTTAAGGGGATTTCCACCATTGTCTGATCATTTATCTTGGAATCAAGAACAATGGCATCCCTTACTGAGAAGGTAGGTCCACTGTTTATACTGTATTTTTCTCAATGAAGTCTGCCAGTCCCATACTGCATGCCCAGCCGTTGGAAGAGAGTGTTGTTGCCATGACAAAGTTTGAGATGTAGGCAGTGATTGAATCAGGCTAGAAAGAGATTATCTCCCACATCCCGGACTAGCTGGGAAAATCTGGATTGGGAAAAATGAAGGCAAAACTGCTTATGAGCCTCTCATGAAGCATTTACAAATCCTTTAACCTTCATACCTCCGGCTATGGTTGAGGTGAATAAAATAAAACAGCGGAGCATTATTCAATCCGTAGTTTAACAGTGTCATATGCTGCTCATTCTGACCTTGAGCCATCTGCCTATCCCTCTCTTTCTATCTCCTCTCTACTTCTCTCTCTCTCTCTGCAGTAAAAGTTGCTGCCCTGCTGGGCAGAGGTGTGTGTGTGTGGTGCATGGCGTCAGGGCAGGGTGGCCGACCGGAGGCCGGGGCATCAGGGAGCTCCGGCCTGGCCAAACCTCTCTACCTGCAGCGCTTGGAAAGATCCCTGAGGTTGGACAGTTTCCTGCGCCAGACTGCTGCCATCTTCAACGGAGATATAACCAGGTACAGGCAAAGTGGAGTTGAGGTTGACACATACACTTTTCAGTTCATGCTTGGCTGTAGAGATTCTGTAAATGCAATTTTTGTTGGTATGGGGTTTGCAAGCTGAACCAAATGCAGCTAAATGAATCTTCCATCCTATCTGCAGATCATCCAGTAGATCAGGTCATTAGTAACTAATGTTCTATCCCAGTATGCCCCCCTGTCATGGATACAGTATTTATACTACCTGATACACACCCAGAGAGAACATCTGATATATATAGGATGCAACGAGTGGGCTTACAGCTACATACTTCTCATGCTCTAGTGATGACAGCGACGACAGCGATGGCGCGCTGGGGACAGGGCTATCCCTGGACCCCTCACTCACTCAGCACACAGCTTTGACGGTGAAGAGTGAGCCGTGTGAGCAAGGGGACGGGCTGTCAGAGGGGAAGCCTCTCAACGGAGTTCTGCTGCAGGGTAAAGGTAAGATGCATTCAGTAAATATTTCGTGTTATTCACATGTTACCACACACCCTCACTGGTGTGATTTCATATTTGTTGCCCCCACTTTAAACTCCACAGATCAGAAGGCAGATAAAGCTAGCCTCTACAATTTCTCCAAGCTGAAGAAGAACAGGAAATGGCTCAAGGTATTTTTTTATACACATGTTCTCTGTCGTACCACAGATTTAAGCATTCAGTTGATTAATAGATTACACAACTCCGCTTCCTTTAACCATGTTCCTCCTCTGTCTCCTGCAGAGTATCCTGTTGAGTGATGACACCACAGATTCGGACACGGACTCAGATGACTCCGACTTCAGTTTGTCTCGGGAGGAGCTGCATGACATGCTGAGGCTACATCGCTACACCAGGCAGCATCAGAGCAAGTTCCACTCCGACCGGGAGGTACTAACGCACACACAGAAACACAGTGCCTGGTAATATTAAGAATACCTCTGAAGTGTTTTTGCAATGTCATCACTGCGTTTGTTTTTTGTCCTGCAGCTTCACCAATATCAGTATTACAGCACTGGACTCCTCTCTACCCATGACCCCTTCTATGAGCAACAGCGCCACCTACTGGGCCCGAAGAAGAAGAAAATCAAAGATGAGAAGAAATTCAAGGGTAAAAGACAAAATTAAAAGAAATCTGTGGGATAATGTTGAAGCCGTGATTATGTCAATGTCCCGAGGAAAAAACAAGCTGAATGATTATTGGAATAATTGACACATTTTGATCATTCACACACCCTTTTTTTGTCCTTAGCCAAACTGAAAAAGGTGAAGAAGAAGAAGAAACGAGGAGATGGAGAGTTCCTGGACGACGGGCGTCCTTATATCACCAAGATCTTCGCAAAGTTTTCCCACGATGCTCCGCTGCCCATGGTGAAGAAGAAACATCTCACCATCGAGCAGCTGAACGCCCGGCGACGCAAGGTCTGGCTCACCATCGCTAAAAAGGAGATTCCCAAGGTTTGTACGCATGACACTGACAAAAATGAATGCTCAGGAATTTTCCGTTTTTTGGTGAAATATTCAGTACCGTTTTTAAAGGTGCTAATTATCCTGTCATACCTACTTTGCAGTCGTTCAAGCAGAAGACCTCTGCTAAGAACTTAGTATTGACCAATGCTAAAAAGGTAAGTTAAGTAAACACATTCAACTTTTAAGGGGTAAATTGTGGATTATTAAGTGCAAAATTTAACCTCCTTTTTTTGTTTGTCCCAGTTGGCTCATCAGTGCATGAGAGAGGTTCGGCGTGCAGCCATCCAGGCTCAGAAGAACTGCAAGGAGACGTTACCGCGGGCTCGCCGCCTCACCAAGGAGATGATGCTTTACTGGAAGAAATACGACAAAGTGGAGAAGGAGCACAGGAAGAGGGCGGAGAAGGAGGCCCTGGAGCAGCGCAAACTGGACGAAGAGATGAGAGAAGTAGATGGAATATTTGCATCGATATCAGTTTTGAAAACATGAAAAAAACAGCACAAGTTTTAAATATTTTCTGTTGCTTTTCTCTTGTCTCTTGCAGGCCAAGCGTCAGCAGCGTAAACTGAATTTCCTCATCACCCAGACGGAGCTGTATGCTCATTTCATGGGCGGTAAAGCCAACACGGGGGGTCCAGACGGAGACACTTCTCAGGAGGACATTCTGAGCAAGCTGGAAGACACTGCGGCGCACAGACAGATTGACATCGGAGGAGGTGTGATGGTCAACATGGGACAGGAGGACTACGGTATGAACGGCTCGGTCAAATTCATTCTGTTGCTGGAGCAGACTTAAGTCCCTTTGAGGAACTGTTGAGCAATTCTCCAGAAATATGTCAGTATCAAATGAAATGCCAAATGGGCCACTTATCATTATATTTATTGCTTCTATAGCTTATTTTCTCTCTAGATTATATTTCATTCTTTTCCCTCCCCATGGTTTTAATATGCTGTTGAGCAGTAGAGAGATTTATGCAGTGAACTACAAAAAATATGAAGCAGGTCATTCAAGGGGCTTATCACTTATCACTAGCAATTACAATCTAATGACGATATCCTACTCTTTAACTACATATTTTAATATGGTTTTAGACCTTGGTAATATGCTCTTGTGTATGGGAATGAAATGTGGGATTGAATTGGATTCTGTTGCTTTATGCACAAGCTGATTGTTTGCAATTTCAGATAGCGATTACTACAAGGCCCAGGCGTTGAGAAATGCCAAAGAAGCCTACCAGATTCATCAAGAGAAAGTAAGTTGACGCGTGCAGAGATACACTCATCCCACACACACACACACACACACACACACACACACACTACCCCGTCTATACTTGTGCTAATCTCTACATCTCTCCCCGCAGACGCGGATGTTTGACGAGGAGGCTAAGGACAGTCGCTGCGCGTCGCTACACACAGACGTCGGCCCGTCCTCGGGCGCCGGCTCCGGGTTCGGAGAGAGCTACAGCCTCGCCAACCCGTCCATCCATGCGGGCGAAGAGATTCCTCAGCCCACCATCTTCAACGGAAAGCTCAAGGGATACCAACTGAAGGGCATGAACTGGCTGGCCAACCTCTATGAACAGGTACATCTGACATTAGAGGTCTGTCTGGATCTGCAGGGAGGATATTTTGCGTCTTTGATTTGTGGCGATATTTCTGTAACACTCAATGTTTCTCACAGTCATTTTTTTGGCTAGAGGTATGAATTGCTAAAAGAGCTCAATGCTGATGTTTTTGTAAGGTTATACTAATAATATGGCATTAGAATATCCTGGAATTATCTGCACTCATGTGGTGAGCAACCACTAACATAATACGGTTGCAGTGTCCTTTTTTGGTCTGCAGATGTTGTGCATGGATGCTCGGTTCAGTATTTCTGAATCAATTCAAACGGTTTTGAAGTTTTTTTTGGCATTCAAATGTTTCCATCTTTTTATGTGCATATTTATCATACACATTGAGTGATTTATTTTCTCCTCTGTTTTCCTCTCTCTCTGCAGGGAATCAATGGAATCCTGGCAGATGAGATGGGACTGGGAAAGACGGTCCAGAGCATCGCCCTGTTGGCACACTTAGCAGAGGTGAGAGAGAGAGAGAGAGAGAGAGAGAGAGAGAGAGAGAGCACCACCAGGCCAAAAGGCTTTCATTCATCACACACTTTCAGAAAGCTTTGTGGAATATTCAATTGTCTCCGCTGTTGTTGCTGACTTATGAAAACATCTAAGGTCCAGCTTCTTTGTGCACCTGCATCCTTTTAAAGGGGTCCCTTGTTTCGGGCTGTCCATTTCATTGAATGACTCACATGACTTATTTCAATGTAGTGAACAGCTGATTTAGATCGTTTTGGTCTCAGAACACCAAAAGGAGAAAAAGTGGGCTTTTGGGGGAAACTGTGTTTTTTTCAGTGTTGAGGTATCGCTGACAGGAAGATGACTGCCGTGTTCGTCCAGGGCTTCCTGTTATCACAACATACAAAGACCACCTGTTGTTTGCGGTTGACGACGTATTCTTCTTTTTTTTTTTTTGTTCCTGCACAGAGAGATAACATCTGGGGTCCGTTCCTAATCATCTCTCCTGCATCCACGCTCAACAACTGGCATCAGGAGTTCACCCGCTTTGTGCCCAAATTCAAGGTGAGAGAATCCTTGGCGCTTGCAGGCGGAAACACCTGCGAAAAACACAATCCGCGGGAACCCTGGCATCCTCATTTCTGCTGCTCTCTTTAGTCGTTTTCACTCCTCTATGAACACGGTGCCGCTTTGTTCTCGTTAGAAATTCTGTCAAACATCTGAGAACTACTGTGAAGCGAGGATTAAGGGGCCCAAGGCTGCAAGCATGTCTAGAACTATCCATTAGGGGGCAGTATTGTACTACTTTGTACATTGCCTCTGTCTGTCAACACATGACTCCGAGGCTTGTTGAGTGGCTGCACTTGTAAAATCTTTTTTGCGCGTCCTAACCGGCCTCTGACAGGCTGCGTGCATTCTTGAATGTTAAAAAAAAAATGATTCATCAAACACATCAATATGTCGGCTATGCTTGCGTGCACACTCACACACACACACACACCATAATATGCATAACTCCTTGCTGTGCTCAGCACTCAACTATGCCCATTTTTCTCTGCGAGTTTGAAAATAAATCAATCCCAGTCTGTTTTGCTAATGAGGTGTGAAAAGACCCTATTACACAATTTGGAGATAAGCTTCCTGAACACTCAAAAGCAAGACTGACCGAAAACAATGGAATACCAGCATGCGTTGAGTGATGTAATGATGTGTAAATCTTTTCACATCGCATTTTTACATCAATAACTCAACGACTGAAGCTGTGATTCATACGTGATGCTATGCCCTAAAGGTTTCCCCAGGGAACATCACTGTAGCTCTGTTTTCATTCCATTGCAACGAGTAAATGTTAGTGCTTTAGTTTGACAGACTGTTTCGCTGTTTCCTCTTGTTTTAACTTTACCAATTTGTCCCGTCAGGTGTTGCCATACTGGGGAAATCCTCACGATCGCAAGGTGATTCGGAAGTTTTGGAGCCAGGTAAGGAAGAGATGATTATGAACAAAGTTGTGTATTTTTTGCTCAATAAATGCTCTTCATTTCTTCTTCTTCTTCTTCTTCTTCTAGTCCATAACTCTGTCTCTGTATGCTGTTTAATGTCTACGTTTGAATAGAAAACCCTTTACACGCAAAACGCACCGTTCCATGTGGTGATCACGAGCTACCAGCTGGTGGTCCAGGACGTCAAGTACTTTCAGAGGGTCAAGTGGCAGTACATGGTTCTGGATGAGGCCCAGGCGCTGAAAAGCAGCACCAGGTACAGTAAAAACATTAACATGGCTGCTTTATCATCATGTAATACTGTATTAGCAAACACATCGCAGGGTTCCTGTGTGTTAAAATATGTAATTATGTTGATACTTTTTATAGAGTTTGAGGAGCATACTGGTGTTTCTGCATGTTTCAGCCCACTCATTACGAATGGAGTCTAATATACAGTATATTTAGTATACATTTTAAGTTTAAGTTTTGTTTAAGTTTTTTTATAGATTGATAGTTGCATTTTTCCTATGCCAGATTCAAGATACTGTTATTGTCATTGAAGGCATGCAACAAAATTACAGTTGGCATCTTTGGTAACAAGATAAAAACAAGACAATAGGATGAAAACAAGAAGTATAAAAACATGTAATAAAAGATAATACATACTAAAAATGTATTGCACAGCCACTAGTTTCATCAGATAAACAACGCACCATCCATAAAACATAGTAATATACTGTATAATATAATGGAGAGATTCAAATGTCTGCGAGTTGATTTCTATACAGTGCTAACATGAACAGAACCCAGTAGTTCCTTTTTAAATAGGTTTGATATGCAATTTGTAATAAATTGGCTTGTTCAGTTTAGAAAACTTGATTATCCTCAGAGAGGCAATTTGTATTACAGCACAACAACGCTGCGTCAGCTGTTCCAGCATCCTTGGTCAAGGCAATTTAAATCATGAATAAATAAATACATACATATATTACACCCCGTCATATAAGGCTACCGCGTCTTATTTAATTGTGTTAATACCATGGGAATAAAATTATGTTTTGCCCAGTTGGTTCTTATTTCGGGGTATCTGTACCTGCAGTAAGAAGGTAGTATCTGAAACTCTACTGCTAGTATATTACCATGATGACCCTATGGTTTTTCCACATAGGGAAAAACAATGCTAGAACATGCAGAGCAGTGATTATGGTTCCTTTTAAAAACATTTTGAAAATGAACAGAAAGTCTGAAAAACGGTGTAAGAATATAATTGTTCATCTTTGCAACTACATAAGTATGCATCATTTCACAGCTATTATTATTATACACTGGCCAAAATCTATAAAAGTAGTCACAAAATGTTTGAAAAAGTTTGAATCTTGAAATGAGAAACATTATACTGATGTACAAATGGCGTTCCACGGTGTTAGTAATTGGTGTTACTGTTTCCCTCTGTTGTTCTCAGTGTTCGGTGGAAAATCCTCCTGCAGTTCCAGTGTCGAAACCGTCTGCTGCTCACCGGGACGCCCATCCAGAACACGATGGCTGAGGTGAGCAGCGTGTGATAGTGTGTGTGTGTGTGTTCGTGTGAGTCGCTGTGAGCGAGACAGATGTGTTGACGACTGTGTGTTATTACTGTCTCCCAGCTGTGGGCCCTGCTGCACTTCATCATGCCCACGTTGTTTGATTCCCATGAAGAGTTTAACGAGTGGTTCTCTAAGGACATCGAGAGCCACGCCGAAAATAAGTCCGCCATCGACGAGAGTGAGTACAAACTCTGAGAAAATATGTTCCTCACATCTGCTTGTTCAAGTTTTTTCTCTCCTGTTTTGCAGCTGCCAACACGTCAGCTCATTTATGCGGATAGTCTGTCATTCGTGTGCCAGCGTTGGAATTTTTAATCTCTGCTCAGTGTTGCATGTGATGTGTTCTGGAGCTAAACACGACTTGTTTGATGTCTGCGTTTCAGACCAACTTTCCAGACTGCACATGATCCTCAAGCCTTTCATGCTGCGCCGAATCAAGAAGGATGTGGAAAACGAGCTCTCGGACAAGGTAGGGGAGCATACTTTCTTCTCTGTGTTTGCTGAACCGAGCTTCTTCTAACCAGAGCGGCACATTTAATTGGACAAAAATCCAATGTTTTTCCATGAAGATTCTGGCGCATGGGTTGACATAATTCTATTATATTTTGTCAATATTTTGTCTCTCCTCTCCTGATTAAACCTGCACCCTCCCTCCATCTGTTTCACCGCAATGACACACAAAGTGTTGTAATAAGCTCATGAGCGATGCTTGTGCTGGCAGATCCTGTTGACAGATGTCGGACACTTGCTGTCACACAAGGCACACACACACTCGCTCATACGCTGTGGGAGTCTCGATACACAGAGTCAGAGGAATGGCAGAGTTCACTGCTCCCCCACATCTGTCTTTTTCACTTTCCTTTCGCACCCACACGGAGTCCTGCCAGCCCACTTCCTTTTTTTCTTCTCCACTTGTTGCTTTCTCTCGTCGTTTTGTCAGCACGCCGAAGCCAACGGTAACTGGCGAAGTTCACTCGCGGTTCACGGTCGGGTCTTTACGGTTTGTTGATGTTCAGTTTCGCTGCTTTCATCAAACCGTGACACCAGATAAAAACAGATGTTTAGATGTGTGTTTAAAGAATGTGGGTCAAGCTGGGCATGAAGTATGCAGCCATAAATACTTTTTTTTTTTTTTTTTTTAAGCCTATGTGAAAATACTGTGTTTGTGTATAATGGAGGCATAACATCATTTATCTTTACTGTAGCCACATGTTACATACGCAGCCAACTTTTACTTTATAAATCAATCTTTTACGAGCCAAGTCCAATTTAGAAGATTTTCATTCACTGTTATCATATTACACACATTCCATACTTGCTTCAAGAAAACCAACGAGACAGTTTACAGTGTCATTGGCCCAATACAAATAGATTTTGATGTGCTAAGCGTTCATTTTTGAAGAAGTGAAACATGAATGATTTGTGTGTTAGTGTGTTAGGAACACACACCCACCCATTTTATTTATTTATAGAGTTGTTCCGATACCGATACCAGTATCGGAAATTAATCCGATACTGCCCAAAATTCCGTATCGGGTATCGTAGAGTACGCCAGTCTATGCACCGTTCCGATACCATCATTTGTTAACCCAGAAAAAAATCAACTTGTTTAACCGGAAATCAATTCTTCTTCGCTGCTCCAAAACAGTAGCCTTCACTGTGCTGTCGTCTTGGATGTGTCATGGCTGCCACTGGCAACTACTGTTTTAGAGCAGCAAGAAGAACTGATTGCAGGTAGTTTGTCACATGACGATAGCAAACAATAGCAGTGCGATGCTAATGGGGAGTGTAACAGCAATGGTAGTCAGAGCGAGGAAAATGGAAAAAACAAGTGGAAAATCCAACAAGCTGTTTAATAATAATAACGCTAACAATATCTATTTTATCACGCTGGTATCGGATTGGTACTCGGTTACGGCCGATATCGCTAGTTCAGGTATCTGAATCGGTATCGGAACATCTTTATTTATTTATTTATTTATTTATTTATTTATTTAATTTAATTTAATTTAATTTAATTTAATTTAATTTATATTTCTCCCTTATTTCATTTTTTTTTGTTATATATTGTATTATTTTTTTGTTTTTATTATTTATTTACTTAGAGTTATGTCCATATGTTTACTATTTTAGTAAGCTCAGGCTTGTAACAAAATGATGTGGAAAAAATAATAACATTTCATTATCAAAGAAATCCTACTGCACATACAGGAACTTCTTAATAAGCCTTTTCTCTTTCCATTCTTTTACTCCAAAGACAGGACAGTAGTAATGATGGTGCTTTAGTAGCACAGTTTTAATAGCTCGTTCTTTTGGGCCTCTCTAGGCAGGTTTGTGTATATATCTGTTGATCCTTTTAAGACTGTTAACATACACTCGTTCTACTCTCCCCCTCTACAGATTGAGATCCTGACCTACTGCCAGCTGACGTCCCGGCAGCGGCTGCTCTACCAGGCTCTGAGGAACAAGATCTCCATCGAGGACCTGCTGCAGTCCTCCATGGGCACGGCCCAGCAGTCCCACACCACCACCTCCTCCCTCATGAACCTGGTCATGCAGTTCAGGAAGGTACGAGCTGCGGCCTGTCCTTTCTGGTTTACAGTACAAAAATAGAATAAAGTGCAGCGAGATGATTACAGCTTTTAAAGGGTTATGGTTATTTTGTCTGACTCAGCAGTCGCGATGATTGATGAGAGTTATTAGTCCTAATGGATCATCATCATATTATCGAAACTCAGATTATTTTTTTCTACAGTGGATTTCCAAAGGATGGTCCAAACGTAATAATAGTACTTTATTTTATGAGTGGGAATAAAATTTGAGGTGTACAATTAAACAATGAGTTGGCAGTCTTGGAACAAGCAGAAGCATGAGTCTGAATACACTGTTTGTGTCTGCTTGTGTGTGTGTGTGTGTGTGTAGGTGTGTAACCACCCCGACTTGTTTGAGCGCCAGGAGACACGCTCTCCTTTCCACATGTCCCTCAAGCCCTACGTCATGTCTAAGTTCCTCTACCGCCACGGCCTCGTCCACGCACAAAACCAGGCCAGGAACAAGTAAGTTCTTCTGCACAGATGCACTACCTTCACGTGACACCTTGATCTCTGCAAATATGCCCGAAAATCCAATGAAAACAAGTCTATTGCAATTATTGCATGAGTTTGTTTTGAATAGGGTTAGGTTTACATTTTAAATAACTGTGTAAAACACGGTCAAATATTGACTTTTTCTACAGGAATCTGTTCTTGTGCACATTTGCTGATTCAGGCTATTATCTCAATTATAGCTATTAATACTCAGAAATGTTGTGGGTCAGATAATCATCACCAAATTCAGTCTCTTTTGCTTTTTCTCACATTCAGTGGTGTAACTCTGTCCCGTCTCTACTTCCTCCTCAGATTACTTCAAGTGCTGCTGTCTCCGTTCTCTCCAAATCACATCCAGCAGTCTCTTTTCCACAGAAAAGGTGAGCATAGTATTACGCTTTTGAATTCAGACGGACACAAAGCTCTTGTTAGAACCAGGAGTTTCAAACCTCAGTTTCACCCATAGACTGTATATAAGAAGTGGACGAAGTCATCGTGATGTCACCCATCGGTTTGTGGACTGCTGTTTTGAAGCCTTGAGTTTGGCATTTTGGCTTTCGCCATCTTGGTTTTTTGCAACCAGAATTGACTAAATGGGAGCATAATGTGCTAAATGAACAACGTGCTGTTTTGAAGAAGACTTGAAACTAGCAATTGAGACCATAAACTCATGATATCAAGTGAGAAGTAGGATCATTTTCTCATAGACTTCTATACAATCAGACTTCTTTTTGCAACCAGCCCCCTGCTGGCTATTAGAGAGAATGACAGTTTAAGGCACTTCAGCATTGGCTTCACTTTTCAGACCCGGCGGTAGCCCACTAGTTTCACCTCAGTCCCTCTCTTCTCCTCTTCCTCCTTTGATGTTTTTGTCATTCCTTCCTATTCTCCCTGTTTGTTATTTCCATGTTTTTTCCTTCTTTCTTTCTTTGTTTCAGTCTCATATTCTCCACTCTATTTTCTGTTTTTACCCGTCCAGGTGATGACAAAGGAAGCTGTTTCTCCTTCCTGCGCTTCATCGACGTCTCACCGGCTGAGATGTCCAATCTCATGCTGCAAGGCACCTTAGCCAGGTGGGCTTTACGTTTCCATCTTCTGTTAAATAATGAATTGTGGCCAACGTTACACAGCAGATATGGTGATGAGGAAGAATTCTTTATAAGTATTTCTATCAAAACTCTTTTTGTAATTTCATTTTTTCTTCTCCTGCCTTCTGTTATTGTCTCTCACAGATGGTTAGCCCTTTTTCTGTCCCTGAAAGCTGCGTATCGGCTCCACCATCAGCGCCTGTTTGGCCTTGAAGAAGAGGGTCAAGAGGAAGCCGGAGCCTCTCAGGGGGAGAGTGGAAGATCGCAGCCCAGGAGTACGTGTCTGTCTCGCAAGGACCTCATTCTGTGGCTGAACAGACCTACCAATTTCCCCAACACGCACACCAGCCCTGTTGTACAGGTGAGAAACATACAAGACACACTCAGACTCAAATCTATTTACTAAAGCCCCTAGAGTGGCCATCTGCAGTACACAGGGGTGTGTGTGACAGACAGGAGAAACTCCAGCAGCGAGCCATGTGCTGCTGACGATGCTGAAATTTCCCCCCCAGAGCATCAGTCAGTGTTTGGCCACACAGCTTGCTCTCTGCCCTGGGCTTCCTCTCCCTCCGCTGGGATCCAGTGTGGAACCCAATCCCTCTGTAGCCCCGTGACCCAGTAACACTGTCCTCCCTCTCTCTATGTGTCTCCAGGGTCTGTTCACACTAGCGTTTATCTCTACTTCTACTGTCACACATGTAGAGGAAAGACACATTTTCAAGATTAAAAGATGGAACCCAGGGCTTACGCTAGACTTTTTTTTGACGGCCAATATGGTCGTTATTATTCCAGAATTCCATATAGAACAACTACCGGACATATGTTTTAAATAGCCATATAATAGCCTGCATTTGACATATTGAAAATAAGTTAAATGAAGAAACGGTCTAAAAAATAGAATGATAGGCTGGTCGGTCCGATTTCCGCGTTTGTTAAATTCAAAATAGAGTTGTGTGGCTCGTAGGGCTGTAGCCTACCGAATAGTTTGAAGCTTCATTCATGACGTTGACATTAAAATTATTATTATTATTAATACTTTACCGAAACATTATGTGCAGCAGCGCTCCTCGTCTCTGTCATTTTCTCAGTCCAAAGTCCAAAAGTCAAAATGTATTGAAAAAAGACAGATGTAACCATTTCCAAAATTCACAACATTATTATATCTACCAAAATATTCTGCTTCAGTCCACATTTGTTGGCTTTTAGCCTTTCAAAGACAACATTTTCACTGCAGTCAAAAAACATCATAAAATGTGACGACAGACATTCAAAGCTTCATTCAAAAACCTCAATAGAAGCTAAAAAAACAGCAAAATAAATGACATTCAGTACCTAGTGGCTTGGTCTGAGCCACTTTGTTTGTTTTCCATGTACACAGTCAGCTGGCTGTGTACGAACACTGGCTTATTTTGTTTCAGTGCACACACAGAACGGACTGTGAGGAGATATTCGCTGAATTTGACAAAAAGTGTATTGGATTAGAATCTCAGCGGAGGCATGTACAGTAAACTTTTGTGTAATATAAGTTTATATTTAAGTTGTTTGGCAACATATCTTATAGGTCACACAATATTAGGATATTAAATATGCTATTAATGAATTTATTTATTTGGCATATTTTCCAACCTACATTTTGGCCATTGCTAATTTCATCTGATACTGGCAAAAAAGCTGGCATATGCCAGCTAACGTAAACCCTGATGGAATCCCTTCTGTTTTTTTTGCTATTTTAGTCTTGCAGACTTGTAAACAGTTTGGTTGACCGCTGTTCTTTCAGCACCTCAGATGCTATAATGCTTACGGGAAAGCTGGTTCTGAGGACACATATGGCGCTGTATGACTTGGAATGATTGGCACATTGTTTTTGTTCTATCAAACTGTCCTGGTAGCTCAGCCGTCCAGTCTGTAGCGTTTGTCAGTTTCGTATCTCAGAGGATGAAAAGCAGAACACCGCAGTTCTTTTCAACTGCGCTCAAATGCTTTCATATGTGTTGGATTCAACAGCGGAGAACCACAGGGTTACATCGAGACAGCCCATATTTCCTCCATTTTTGTTGTATTATTTGGCAATAGGGAAACCTAATTGTTGGTGGTGAAGAGACAGCACAAAGCATAGGTGCCAGTTCAAATACACAGACCGCCTCGAAAGAATGTGAACAGCTGCAAGCCTGGCAGATCCACCACAAGGTCACTGTGTTTTCTTCTCAGCTAAAAAAAGCATTAAAAACACATCCCATCAAATCTTTCACCGAGTGGACAGTTACCCCATTGGCAGATATGTATCACATTACCGTCCTCCACCAATTCCAGCTTAACTTGTTGGGTGGAAAACGCTGTTGGGGTAATTCCATCCTCCTCTTCCTCTCTTGGCCTCATCGCCTCGTCGAGTCAGGCAGATGCCTAGCGTCTTAGGTTCCCCCCCGGAGCGGCTTAAGGAATGAAAGAGCAGGAAAAATATAAGAAGCGAGTTCAAGAGAGAAAACTTACAAACACCTGGAGAGCTAATTCTGTGTGCGACCACGCTGACCCCCAGACTCCCACTTAAGCTTCTAGAAATTCACTCCCACAGTTTACGTCTTTCAACTCCTCATTTTTCTTTTGAAGCAGTGTGTAGCTGGCAGTGGCACACACACTACCTCTTCTCTCCACTTGGCTCATCTCTCTCTCTCTGGCTGTGTACCTGACAGTGTGGTCAGCATTGCTTTCAGCTTTCCTGCTGCATCCTGTTGAGAAATTGAGAGGACCGGGCATCTCTGAAATACCTCCTTAACATGTTTTACTCATAGAGCTTTTTGGGGCTTTAAATGGGCTCTCTGTATCAACTCAACTTTCTGTATATAGCACCTTCTAATACAAACATGCAGCCCCAAGTGCTTCACATAGCAAGATTAAAACAACACAGACAAAACAATAAAAAAACAACAAAAAGTAGACAACAATAGATACAATTTTGCAAGACTGAAAAATAAAACAATAAAATGTTGAAATAAGATAAACACCAGGGATAAAATGATTCAAACTTAAAAAGTAAGGCTACGACATAACTCCAAATTAAAAACCAGATTAAAAAAGATACTAATTTCCTTTTAAAAATACAGAGAGAGCTCGTCATTCTAATATCCAGAGGCAGTGAGTTCCACAGTTTAGGGGCATAAAAACAGAAGACACTCTCACCTATACTTTTATGAGATACATAAGGAACATTTAAAAGAACAGCAGTGATCTGCCTGGAACATAAAATTAAAGAAAATCTCTGATGTATGGCCTTATAAGCAAGTAAAAGAACTTCGTATCAGTCTCTTCCTCTGTCCATCCCGATATGAAAGCCATCTTTCAAAACCTTTTTTTACATTTAGAATATATACTGTCTTGCCATCTATCCATCATGGATGTTAAAACTACAGGATATGACTGCACTCTGTGTGCCTCTTGAAGCTCCAACACCGTAGATCACTCAAATGTTACGCTGCATTGGTACCACTTTTGCACTGGCAACAACTTACTTATGAAAACTTGCATTGAAGGACCAATATGTTATATATTTAGATGGAGGAAAACATGCTAAATTGAAATATTGGCCTGTCTGACAACAATGCTACGACCAGTACATTCTGCTTTTTGAAACTTTTGGATCTGTGTGATCCCGTCCACTGCTCATTTCAACACCCCGTTGCCACATATGAAACAAATTGGCACGCAGACACAGCCTTCTGCAGCCGTGCAAGCAAGCTAACGAACTGGATCAACAGAGATAACGTTAACGTTAGATTCTACCCGACCTGAAAAGCCTCGGCACATCTCTCTGTGGTCTGTGTGCAGCTGGGTTATCTGAGTATTTGAGACACACAGCCGGTGAAGTGATTCCAACTACTGCTGGTCAGAGGCGAACGTGATCTAGAAGGTAACCCTCAAATTGCAAAAATGTGCACTGCTGGTAGTCACACCGGAGGAGCAGACGGGCCACAGCTCCAATCTTTTGAATTTGGACTGCAGTACCTATTTTAAAAGAGGTAGAAACGAATAAATACAAACAACCTATTTTGGCCACGCTTTAGCTTCAGAAACCAGCATCTGCTCTGGTGTACTGCTGTTGTCAAGAAGTGTGTTTTGGCCTATATGAAGTCCCATGAAGCAGAGAAACGAGTATGGTGGAGATGACCTGAGTCTGGCTGGAAAGGATGTCATTATATAAACTCTGCCATTAGGTGGCACTGTGGATCCACCATTTTTGTCTGTGTCACACAGCACACAGGAGCATACGCATAACCCTTCTATATTCCTTTAACACCTACCACTGCATTATATTTGAATTATTCATCATTATCCTTGCTTTACTCAAAATGTATGTATAATGCATGCCTTGCCCAAAAGATTACAAGATAAAGCGTGCTGTTTAACCTTGTGACATACGCAATTAAAATCATATAAGCTGCATAATCATAGATTTTACATAACATTTTAAGCTGACATTTTATGTAGCATTTCAGGCATGTAGCCAATGAAACTTAAATATACTGTCAGAGCAGTTTATATAAAAAAACAAAAACATGAGCGCTGCACTCGGTGAACTCTGTAGCTTTCAGTTTGTTTACCTCTGTTCTTTCTTTTGCTGCTTATTTTTTCATATTACCTATAATTTGAAGATAATGTTTTCTGTAATTGCCCACTTTGCCACAAATCAAAGCACACAAATCAGTCCTGCGGGAGGCGTAAAATCAATTGTGATGTTTTGCAAATGATGAGCAATCTACCGCTCAGATGTAATCACCGTGTTTGTGAAGTTCTGGGCTTAATAAATCAGTGTAGTAATATTTTGTGTGTGTGTGTGTGTGTTTCAGAACTTGGTGTTCACAGCCTTAAGA
Source organism: Sebastiscus tertius (assembly GCA_916701665.1). Taxonomy (NCBI): domain Eukaryota; kingdom Metazoa; phylum Chordata; class Actinopteri; order Perciformes; family Sebastidae; genus Sebastiscus; species Sebastiscus tertius. The sequence goes on along the minus strand of CAKAOH010038342.1, from coordinate 51,959 downwards.
CCCGGCATGATGGGACACACAGACGTGACGATCCACAGTCGAAACTCTTCCACCTCCACGCTACGGCCCTGCCAGCCCACACTGCCACCCAAGTTCCTGCTAGCTGCCACGCCCAGGGTATGTGTGTGTATGTGTTTGTGTGTTTGTGGGAACAGCAAGTGTCCTGATAAAGGCACTCTTGCAAGTCCTCTGTGTGTTTGTGTGTGTCCGTGTGTGTGTTTGTGTGTGCTGACCCGTGCAAGACAGACAAGCGTTTGGGTGGTCGTGGAAAGGGAAGAGGGAAGCGCTGTGCACATTGCCTTTGTAGGCTTTCAACAATGAGCAACTCTTATCTGTGAGATGTGTGTGTGTGTGTGTGTGACTGTGTGTGGTTGGGGTGTGGGGGTGACCGCTGTGGCTTCCAGCTGCATTTAAAACAAACAGAGCCTCTAAAAACAGAAGCTTCTTGCTCAGGTTGTTCACCAGTGGTTAAGCGTGCTCT
>CAKAOH010038342.1:0-51458 GCA_916701665.1 Sebastiscus tertius | reverse complement strand
ACTCCTATACACACACAAACAAACACACACACACACACACAGAACCTGCTGATTCAGTGAAACCAGTGTTCATGCTGTGGTTTTCCTTCTATCTCTAGTGTAAAAGTACAAATTTGAAAAATAGCCACATGCAGATGAAAGCAAATGTTTTCAATAACTAAAATGTAATGCTTAGCAAAAGTAATAACATACTAAGTAACATACTATCCGAAAATCTTCCTTCTCTTCCACCACACACACACACAATATTTTCTTTTGTTTCAAATGTGGAAAAAAACCCTCATCTTTCCTTTCGGTTTCCTAGGTGACAGCAGTTCCCATGGAGCGTTATTGCGACGACCGCAGTGCAGAGTACGAGTGGCGGGTGACACGCAGCGGAGGGGGCACGGTCTTCAAACAGTGCTTCCTCTACGGCTCCCCCGAACTCGCCTCAGACTGGCGCACGAGGGCCAATGCCTTCCACCCACAATGCCCCGGGGGTGTGATGGCCCTCTACCCGCGACATGGATGGTCCTTCATCCGGATACCTGGTAAGGACTTTTGTGTTTTTGAGTGTTATGTTGTTGCTCTACTTTGAAGTTTGAGTTTCAGTTCCTGCCGTGACCTCATTATTGGACAGATGTGCAGCTCTGCTGTAGCTCACACTGGCTAACTTTATGTGATGTGGCTGAAGGGTAGAACATAAATGAGTGTCTGCAGTATCTAAGTCCATTTTTAAGGTTGTAGCGGGCTCAGTTTTAAAGCTAGAGTGAAGGTACTGGTATCATATGAAACTTGAAAACCTAAGGAATCCATTGGAACCATTTCATAATAGCATGTCGCGAAGGAGGGTAAATAACGCTCCAAACTTATGCTTTTAAAGCGGTCTCTTGACCTCTGACCTCAAGATATGTGAATGAAAATGGGTTCTATGGGTACCCACGAGTCTCCCCTTTACAGACATGCCCAATTTATGATAATCACATGCAGTTTGGAGCAAGTCATAGTCAAGTCGGCACACTGACACACTGACAGCTGTTGTTGCCTGTTGGGCTGCAGTTTGCCATGTTATGATTTGAGCATATTTTTTTATAGTAAATGCAGTACCTGTGAGGGTTTCTGGACAATATCTGTCATTGTGTTGTTTTGTTAATTGATTTCCAATAATAAATATATACACACATTTGCACAAAGCAAGCATATTTGCCCACTTCCATGTTGATAAGAGTATTAAATACTTAACAAATCTCCCTTTAAGGCACATTTTGAACAGATATACAATGTGCGATTAATCACGATTAACTATGGACAATCATGCAGTTAATAGTGATGAAATATTTTAATTGATTCCATCGTATTAAATGTGAATATTTTCTGGTTTCTTTACTCCTCTATGACAGTAAACAGAATATCTTTGAGTTGTGGACAAAACAAAACATTTGAGGACGTCATCTCGGGCTTTAGGAAACACATTTTTCACTCTTTACTGACATTTTATAGACAAAACAACTAACCGATTAATTGAGAAAAAAATCAACAGACTAATCGACAGTGAAAATAATCCTTAGTTGCAGCCCTAGACAGTTTTATCAAATAGTGGATATCCAGTTTTTGACTGAAGGGTGCAATAGGGGCCCCGTGGGAGAATCAACAGAGGCCAGCCCAGGGTCACCGGGGCAGAGCCCGGGCACGTCACCCTCCTCCGTCTCTGCCTGTCAGTCCGCCAGGCAGCCGATCCCTCACAATCTAATGGAACTGCTTCTGCAGCAGAAGTTCACTCGCATTAACGCATACCAGCGATTTCCGTTAAGGTGTGAATACGGGGCCGTGTGTGTGTGTGTACGTGTGCTTTACAAGCGCCTTTTATCGGAAGAGCTCGGGCTTGTCGAGTTAAGGGTCAGCCGGAGCAGAGTGGGAGCTGATTCGCTGCCAGGGTTCAGATGACTGATGGATGTCCAGGGGTGAGAGAGGCCGTTACAGTTTTACAGACAACACTTCCCTTCTCACTGACCTGCTCGGCCCCCTTCTACGTCTGATAAACTGTCTCTGTCGGTAATTATTATGATGACTGCTCTCTTTTTGTTTTGTGTGGCAACAGAAGTTCCTGGCACCGCAAAAATGGACGTGTGTGTCCTTTTTTTATACGTGTTTGATAAGCCTGCAATACACTCCTTTTGTGGGTTTAAGACACAAAATGAACATCCCTAAATATGCCACAGGTTGCAGTATTGTAATGCTTATTTATTTTTTTCTTCTACCCATCTGTGTATACATGTGCTTGCGAGAGTGTTTGTGTGTAAAAGTGAGAAACAAAACAAGTATTTGTGTGTCTGTGTGAGAACCGTCTGAAAGCTCTTGTGAAGTTATACGGAGGCAGACAAAGCGAGGAAGTTTAGCTACTGGTCATTGTTCAAGTGCTTAGTTAGGTAACACTAATAGATGGTCCGTCTGTGTTTGTGTGTGTGAGCGAGTGTGTATATGTGTGTGTCTGTGTACCATCAGGGTCCAGTCAGGGGAACTGCGCGGCGCTCACACGGGGGCCTGAGGTGTCCCTCACCTCTCCCAACACACTCTCCCACGCTCGCTTTCTTCTCACACACAGCCCGAGGACAAGCCTCACCTCCGTCTCTCCCGCTAACAGACTGATCTGAAATCAGCATCTTGGCCGCGGCCTCTCGGTCCGTCTGGTCTCCCACTCCTTTCTCAGCCTCGGTAGGAAGGAAGTGACCCAACACTCCGGCACCCGTCCCTCCGCTGAACACATTGTTGCCACATCAAGGCCCAGATATGTACAGTAGCCCAGCTGAAGTTTCCCACCCTCCCTCTCCTCTGCGCTCCCAGCCCCACACCTTGTTAGAACAAATGGCAGAGCTGAATGACTGTTTGTTTTGAGCGCCATGGCGTGAGTACGGCTGCCCCGCTGATATCGACGGAGGAATCTAATCAGAGGAATTATTAAGAATCGGGCCGTTAGAGGAGGAAAAAACAATCAAGGCTGTAATGTCTTGGACCTCAGATTTGTTTGTTTTTGATGTCATTGGTGATGGCAGGGAAAGAGGTTTTACATTCAAACAAGAATCTACTCTATGCTGATGATATAATGTGATACTGCTGCACCTGATCGCAGAGAAAGCAAGATGCATGCAGGGTAGCATCAGCCATGAATCGAACCCATGCAGTCATCTAGTCTGAGCCACCAGGATGCAACAGAAAAAGAGGTTTTGACTATAATCAGAGTGACATTCCACATTGTTTGTTCACTAAATCGCTGCAGTTTTGCGGTCGCCTCCAGAAACTTTCACATATAGACAAATTTCATGCCGAGAAATGTCATGCGTCAGGTTTAAAAAAAATCAAAGGAAATAGTTTTGCGTGCTGTGGGATTATTTGCAGAACATTCCAGCGTGACACAGAAATAACCCTCCTCGTTGTCTGTCTGTGTGGCCCCCTTTGCGTCGCTTCCAGTAATTAGAAGGAGCCGCTCCACAAAATGACGGCCTTTCTCGCTACAGCGCTGACTCTTGGCTCGCTTTGTTGCAAGCTGGGAATTGACTGGAGGGTATGTGTGTGTGTGAAGGAGACGGTAAAGGACTTTGTTTGTGTGTGCGTCTTGTTGTGCAACTTATGTTTAATGACCGTATTTGAACGCAAGTTGTCTGTGTTTGTATCAATCAGACTATGAGAGAGAGAGAGAGAGAGAGAGAGAGAGAGAGAGAGAGAGAGAGAGAGAGAGAGAGAGAGAGAGAGAGAGAGAGAGAGAGAGAGAGAGAGAGAGGGAGGCCAGTCAGGTCTGGCCCAGCAGCCCACATCAGGCTGTGGGAAATACAGTTCTGCCTTCCTGTCCCTTCAAAGAAACTCTGCTCTCCAGCAAAATGGCAGGAAGCTTCCCCCGGCCCTCTGATAGACAGGCACAAAACAACACAGACGGCCAGCCCTCGCCACATCACCGTCTGACTCTGCCCCCTCTCAGTGCACGTTAAACTGGCACCGGTAACCGTCTGCGGAATGTTTTCTGGCAGCAGAGGAGAAAAAAACCCATAAAGGGATGGAGATGTTTTGATTTCCTAGTCCCAATTCATGGCCATTAATGTGTCCACAAGATGGAAAAGCGTGTTCACTAAGAAATTCCAAAGTAGACTGAAGGGGGAGACATTAGCCACATTATACCTCCTATGATGATGATGATGATGATGATGATGATGATATCTTTGAACATGGAAGCCAAGTAGTATCTAGCTCACCCTGTCCCTCAGCCAGCTAGCTTTCATCTGTAGTGTGTGTGTGTGTCAAGTCGGTGCCGGCCAAGGGTAACTAGAAGTAATCTGTCTTAATGACAGAGTTCACAGTGGGCTGCTGTGGTGTGGTGAGATTCCCCCGCGAAACTCCCGAGTCTTCATCAGACTGTCTGTCTCTTCCCCTGACTCCCAGAGAACTAAGAGAAGTGCTCCTCTTGCATATTTTAGGGGAGACAATGATGTATATATGTATATATTAAAACATAAACGCAGTCCATCACTCTTTTTCTGTCACAAGTGGTCCCGCAGATACGTTTGGGTCTTCTCCAGATACTTTGTTGTAGATGCAGATGCATTTTTTTGGGGGGTAGCATCTGTAAAGCTTCACCGAGCCCTAACAAGATGCTAATATCTCTGGTTTTCTGTCAGCCGCTTCACTCCCAGCTTCCAAAAACCTCCCGCTGGCATCTGGCTCTTAGCTACACCACTGCGAGAAAATTAAGTTTAAGTCCGACTTTTATCAATACACGCAGAAGCAGCAAAGTAGTGTCAGGCTAATATTTCCATCATCGCCGGTGCTGAACAAGTGTTGCCCATTGACTTATTGATTGCACAGTGTAATGTATCATTATACAGTGAGAAGGGGTTGGTTCGATCGTGGCCCCCCATCTGTCTCTCTTTCTCACATAACCGTCCATCTATCTTCTTTCATCAGCTCATCTTGACTTTTTTTTTTTTTTTTTTTTTCATTCTGCAATCTCGCTGCTGTTCCGTCTCCTCCTTTTTGCATCTGGTCCCTCCCTTGGTTAGGGCGGCTCCGCTTTTGGCTGCTTTGGCAGCAGCCAGCAGCAGAGGGGACAGGACAGGACAGAAGATTGTAGTGGCGTATTAATGAAATTAGCGCCGTAGTTGGTTTGGGAGTATCAGGCGCCAGGCACCAGGGCTGGGCCGGGGTTAATTAGCTGGCAGCAGGCCTCTAATTGGGTCAGGACCGTGTCAGGCCCCTGGCTCTGGCCCTACAGGGATTGGATTACACTGTCGGGGGACAGACAGTAGGGGGAGGGAGAGAGGGTGTACAGGGAGGGGGGGGAGAGTTTGTAGTAGCGGAGGAGGGAAGGATGGAGAGGGAGCTGGAGGGTGCAGAGAGAGGAGGGACAGGGGAGTGTGTAGCTTAATCTGCCAGCAGGAGGTACGGAGAGGAGGAGACGGGGAGAGGGCTGAATACCGCTGTTAGACTGGATTGGATTTAGGCGGGTGGGTGTGTGTGGTGGGGGTGCTATGAAAGGGGGGGGCAGGGCAGGTGGTGAAGCTTGATATGTGTATCCATAGCAACAGCAGAGTGGTGTGACATCACATGGGATTTGCTTGTGTTTTTGGGGTGTGGTCTTCTCAACGCAGTCCTTGTCCTCGTCAGTTCACAATTAGAAAGTTGTTTTGTGTCCCATTTCGGTGCATTTTAATCCCAATTTAAATTTTGACACTCAGAAATCGATCCCGAATGTCCTGCTGTTTGTTTTTTTGTGTGAGGTGATCTGAGGCTCCTTTTGTTTTGCTGCGTCGCCTTTGTCTCGGCCAAAAAGTTGCACTTGAACACATTACAAAAACAGCCGACGGCCACGTACGTTCTGCACCTGCGTGAGATGAAATAACTCTCCCTACCAGCAGGTCACAGTAGCCTGCATTTGTCATTCAAAAAGGAAGACCGAGGACTGTTGTTATGATACGTTCATGAAACAAAGCGATGTTTGACCGACCATTTTCACACCACTCTCACTCACCACTTGGCCTCATTCCAGATGGCCACGTGGCTGTGAATATATCCGTATTGGAGTGATCAGGTGAGACGAAGATGAAAAATGAGAAGAGCCTCTAGTGCTTTTCCTTGTTGGCTTGTTTTCCTCATGTATGTTTCTCTTCTCGCGCTCTGATTCGCTTAAGCTGAACCGCCAATCGGAGTGATTTCTCTCACCAACGGGTGCCACCGTCGGTTCAACATGCCGAATCGGCCGAAAAACCTCCGACACGGGGCAGACTAGAGCCGACGGTGCGGGATACACCGCAAAAACTTGGCCGACAGACGCTCACCAACGGCCCCAAACTGTCCGACAGCCGACCATCAGCTTGGTGTGTCAGGGCCTTAAGACTCGGCCTGCTACAACCTCTGAAAGACAGAATAGCAGTTAATGGTGGAGGTTAATAGTTTATATAATAAAAGATCAATACTTGACGACGTCCGTGTATCGACACACTATTGCCATGCAAAATATCGCGATACTCTGCTGTATTGATTTTTCCCCCCACCCCCGTGATATGATATGACCATGTAAACTCATTTTGACTGAATTTCAACTGAGTGAATCTCGAAGGCCGATTCATTTAAAGCGTCATGCGAGTTAGTCGTATAGACGTATCCATTTGAATCCCTCGTAAGCTCTCCATAATTCATGCTACATACATGGTTACTACATCCTCACGTTTATGACCAGTGGTCATGCATTTCACTGCAGCCACATGTAGCTTATAATGTAAGCCATAAGTGTTATGTTGGAATGAGACGGCCCACCAAAAGCCCTCCCGAAATCCCAATTATTCATTTTCTTGGCTCCGCTTTACAGGGTATTGCAGCGATATTTAGAAACAGGGATTTTCTGTATGCTGCTCTAAATGTTTTGAACTCGGCCACCTCTCTCTCTCTCTCTCTGTAAGCTACATCGCCGGGCTTTAGGGAGTTTGGATAGTTGCAGGGGTCAGACGGCCTCGTCGTTTTCTGTCGGACATATGTTTCCCTGCTTCCCTTTTGATAATGTAACATCTTTTTTTTGTTCTAATCATTTCTCTGCAGGCTGAATGCCACTGAGTTTCAAATATGTTAGTGATCACAGGCTCAGCTAAAGATCAAAATGTAGGAGATATCATCAGTGTGGTCGAATATCAGAAGGTGGCTTTCTTAAGGAGCAGAGCTGCTCTCCTATTAATGGTCTCCTTCATAATCCTGCCATAAACAAAAGGATTACCCCGACTGACATGGTCTCTTCATACAGAAATAATAGCATCCAACTGCTTAACATGGGATTTTCCGATTTACAGTTTATGCCCTTCAAGAATTAGATTAAATACATACAACATCCAGTCCTGTTTGACCACAAAAATCCTCAGATGGGGGCTTTAACCCATCTTCAAACACGACAGCGGAGTCTGGAGGCTTAAACATAATCTGCTAAACATTAACAGATTGGTGGCAGGGGTTGAGCAATTTTGCCTTTTTATATGAGCATTTTGCATCTTTGCCAAGTGGTGGTTTTGCATCTGGGTGGTTGGTATAGCGTGGCCCGCCACGCTGGTTCGGTCAGTGCCCTTGACTGAGCAGCAACCCTGGTTAGACTGGCACCTGCGGTGAGGAGGGCCCCCACGTCTGATCTCGACCACAACACCACCGCTGCCGCCACCGTGCTAATACCGCCTTGCTGCAGCCGGAGCCACCGCAGACCCCCTTTCGCTCTCCGTCTGGACCTTTTTTTCTTTTCCGCACGTCTCACGCTCTCGCTTCCTTTTACTTTTTCAATTCATCCACTTTTTTCTCGACGCCAAGGCCAATTATAGGCCTTTGATGGGAGGATACAGTGTTTGTGTATCTCGGGGGAGTGCGGTGCGCTGGTCTCTCGGTACATACCGATTTGAGCCACAGCAATGTGTAACAACTGCCTACCTTTATAGTAAATCTATAGTTAAGTTGGGTGTGCTTCAGTTAGTTTATTGTCTCCTGCTATTAGTGTATTATGAGTATCTTTTCTTATCCCCCGTGTTCATTTTCCCTTCTATTTCTCCATCTCTCTATCTTTTACCCCCATTACATCTCAGTTATTTGTATCCACTCACTGAGAATAAGAAGGAATGACAACAATCAGTGAAAAGCCTGTACACTTTGCCCGCAATACACCAGCTGTGTGGAGGAAAAACCCAAACTTTGATTCAGAACTCAAGTCCTCTTTAGGACTGTGTGACCAGGGCCGAATGTATTTCACAGGCTGACACACCACTCCACTATGACCTATAGGTGAGCGCTCCAATACCTCCCCAGAGTGTTTCCCCTGTTCATCTGTTCTATTAGTTCCTCTTTAACACCTCTACAGGGCCTGACCTTTTTTTTTGGGAGGCTATACTAAAGGGTCACAGGTCAGGGTTCAGCCTGAGTACACATTAGCATAGAATGCTTGTGGTTAAAAACGGAGAAAGATCCAGTTTGTTGCATACTTTAGCGCGCGTGATTGTCTTTAATCAATGACTTCATATCCGGATTTTTACACATATTTGTGGCAGGAAGTTACTGTATGCATGTGTCACAGCCTCGGTTTAAATTTTCCGAGCATGTGTTTTGGATTAATGGAACGTGATTTTAACGCGTTTGGTTACATTACATTGACAAAGCAAGGAAATAGGACTGGGAAATATTTATATGCACAGGTTTTCACTGTACAAAAGGGCTTGGGAACAAGTGTCCCAACTCGAGTGCGAGTACGGCCAAGCCTGACTCTCCCACAGGGACTCTCTTGTAACCCTGGCCCGACCCCATGTCACCCGACCCTGGACCTGGCCTCAGGTTCTCCCCGCTCAGGGTCACGACCCCTTGGTCAAACACCATAGTGTGCCTGTCGCCGGGTCGATGGTGGCCCCGGCCCTTTTTCTCATTGTGCCATTGTGCCAGATGACGTTAATTCCTCATCAGCTGGACGTGGAAGGGAACCACTTCAACAGCAGACCCAGGGTCAGGTTGCTTCCCCATTTGTTGGTCGTTCGAGGGCCGAGGAACACCTGATGCGGTGCTGGCAGTAACGTGACCAAGGCCAACTGTCAGGCCTGTTTGTTCGTCTTTTGTGCCATTGTGTGAAATGGAGTGTAAATCACCTTTTTTTTCCTCACAATTTCTCTTTCTTTCTCGTCCTCTCTCTCTCTCTCTCTCTCTCTCTCTCTCTCTCTCTCTCTCTCTCTCTCTCTCTCTCTCTCTGTGCTCTCATCAGCAGTCCAGTCAATAAGGGCACACGCTTTATTTAAACAATCACCAGATCAGGGGCAGATTTAGGAGGATTGATCCCTGGGCTGATCCGCTCCGGTGAAAGGGTCTTTATCCTCGAGGATACAGTCTTATCGAAGACTTGTATTGATTAGGGAAGAGTTAATAACCTCTGAATTGATTGGGCTGCTTTTCTCTATTCTGCCAGTAAGCAAGTAAGTCCATTCTGGTAAACGATAAGAGATAGATGGGTGTTTTTCAGGTAGATCCCGTTTTCATTCCCATATCTTGAGGTCAGAGGTCAAGGGATCCCTTTGAAAATGGCCATGCCAGTTTTTCCTCGTTAGAATTTAGCGTAAGTTTGGAGCGTTATTTTGCCTCCTTTGCGACAAGCAAGTATGACATGGTTGGTACCAATGGATCCCTTAGGTTTTCTAGTTTTATTTCTGTTTTCTATCTATAACTTAAAAATCGGAAGTTGCATTAATGCATTAAAGAAATGATTGGCTTTAAAAAAAAAAAGCGTTTTTATCACGTTAACTTTGACAGCCCTAAAACGTACATAATGTGTAGATCTCATATTTGGATACAACCTCAAGGAATGCATTTTAAAAAAATTTGTGCTTGACATTCTCACTGTGTAAAATGAGTCGCATCCTTCTCTCGCTGTCCAGGTAGTTTGGGTTTTCACTTCTCTTGTCTCTTCCTCTTTTTAGATAAGGAGAGCCTGATCACGGAAAGTGGCAAGCTGCACACCTTGGACATCCTGTTGAGTCGGCTAAAGGCCCACGGACACAGAGTCCTCATCTACTCCCAAATGACCCGCATGATAGACCTGCTGGAGGTATAAACACACACACACACACTGGACAGTTTTTGTGATATGTTTAAACTCTTCCTCTACTGAAATTAGTTATTAATCAAACGATAGTTTTGTTTTAATTTGTGTTAAATAAGAGTCCGATGTCACACAGAAAACACTTAAAACAAGAGTGTTATTGGCAAGAATCTGGCGATACAATGCGCGTCACGATACAGGGGTTGTGGTTCAATATATTGCGATACTGTAAGAAAGTCGATATATTGTCATTTTTTTAAATCTAATTTTAGGAAAACTGTCATAATATAAAGAACACACCATCATACGCATAAAATCAGAGTAAAAAAAGTTGACTTTTTCTACATTTATCACTGTCCCTGTAACATCCGACATCATAGCACTACTGTTAGAGGACACATACGCTGAGAGGTTGCATATCTTTGCAAATGAAACAAAGTATTGACTGAGTTCATCTTTGCATGTAGACTACTTATTTAAAATCGATACCATGTTTTTGAGAAATGATACAGTATCACAAACCATGATATTGCAATACTCGATATTTTTTCTTACACCCCTAGATAACACACTTTTAATGTGTCATTTGCATATACTTGTGTTGTTCCGAGCCACTTGTTTAACCGGTCGGCTGCCACTGGCGAAGTATTGAGCTGCAGTACCTCTAATCAGCCTGCCTGTCCCTCGTTAGCGGACTCATTAGACGGCTAATTAACAGGTCAGGGCTAATTAGCGGGGTCTCATCTGCAGGGGAGGCAGCCAGATGGGAGAGATGACTGGAAGGAGCGAGGTGGAGGGGAGAGGGGGGGGAGATGGGAGTGGCAAGGGCCTTGGGGTTAGAATAGAGCGAAATTCAGCAGAAGACAAAAGGTACAGGGGGATAAAAGAAGGGAAAGAAAGATCAACACAAAGCCAGAAATGAGAAAAGCCAGGACAAATTTAAGTGACTCTTATTACTTTTATCTACACAGCATAAGTGCTGTAAGCTGCCTGGATGGGCACAGAGTCAACACACATACGTCATCATTATCGTTTAGGTTATTTATGAACAAGGACTGTTAAATTCATGCTGAAGAAAACCACTACATCAAACAGAGAGACACTGTCTCTGTTTAAGCTTCTTGGCTCGCTGTAATCTGTTTTTTGAAGTTGAAGGCAGTCAGGTTGAAGTACAATTAATTTTTATAAACCTGCGTCACCACCGCTCTCCGTAGGAAAACAATGGCGCAAAGCAATTCTGCCGGCGGTCATGTGTCGACAGCCTCGGTGCAATACTCTATTGTTACCTCCATATTTGTTGCAAACATCGCCATGGAGCCAAAAGCCTCTGGCATGATGTCACTGGGAATTCCTTCCCCATTCACACGGTGCAGCGCTCTTTCCACGGCCAACTCTTTTGATGGCAGATGGACTCAGCCCAGGTGGTTAAGGGCTGTCTTCCTGCATGTCTGGACAACAGTGGGAATGCCTTGTATTAAATTTTAAGCCGTAGGAAAACAGCAATGGTGAGAAGATGGCTTAGATAACGCAGGCTAGTTAAGTTCTTTGTTAACCCTTTCGGACCCAGGCCAAAAAGTTATTTCTTTCTCCTGCCAATTATGTGCTTCTTAAAGGGAACCTATTATGCTTTTGCGCTTTTTTCCCTTTCCTTTAGTGTGTTATAGAGTTTTTTGTGCATGTAAAAGGTCTGCAAAGTTACAAAGCCCCAAATCCATTCCAAAGGGAGTTACTCCCCCCCCCAAAGAAACACTGCTCCTGAACTGCCTGAAACGTCTCGTTCGAAGTCCCGCCTTTTCTTCCGTAATGTGGTGATGTCACCAAGTAACACGTTTGCATAATACCTGCCTAGCGGCTAGTTTGGCACGCCCTCCAATAAAACTAGTTAGAGCGGAGCTGGAGCAGAGTCCAAAGAGTTTTGTTCAGTTGACCAATCACAACAGAGTGGGCCAGCTGACCAATCAGAGCAGACTGGGGGGGGGCAGGAGCTCAAACGGAGCGTTTCAGACAGAGGGTGAAAAGAGGTGCTGCATCACAGCCAGTATGAGAAAAGTAAAGCGTTCTTTTTAACAATAAAACATGTAAACACGTTCTAGTAGAAACCCCAAATACAAGTAAGCACCTGAAAATAAGCATAATAGGTCCTCTTTAAAGTTTCTTATTAGCTTGAAATATGGATGTATTGCACTTTTTTTTCGGAATGACCTGGACTACTGTATTTCAAAATGAAAATTTATATATAAAGTGAATAGTTGCAGTCAAGATTTATAATTGATCATATATACAGTATATAGATGTAGAATTTGGTTTCGCATTGCATTTTATTAGAATTGTAAAGGGTTATGATAGCTCATTACAGGACAGCAACACAACTAACCAGTGTAATCTGTGATGTTTTTGGTGAAACCGACAGTAACTATGAGCTCACGAGTAACTTTACGAGTAACCTTTATTCAGGTTTTAAATTAAAGCATGTCACTAACCTTTCTGACTTCATAGGGGTCGAGGCTCAACACCTAGAATCTGAATAGTTCACTAAAGCATCATAACCAATGAATAACACTTGGTTTGCTATAACAACATGCAAAGAGGGGTTACAACCAAGTGTGATGGTTAAGTCTGTTCATGAAGACCAGGGCTATTTATATGTTGAATGACAGCGAGATAGACCAATCAGTTTAAGTGCAAGCCACACTTAAACAGTGAGTAGGACGGTGGCATTGTGCTGAGACTGATTAAGGGTTAATGTTCTTCTTACTGACAGCCCCACCAAGCTATGTTCTCCGGGACTAATGAGCCAACATTACAGTGCCTTTTTTTACAGTATAACAAGTGACCTCATACAGTAATGGGAGGCCGTGACAGCGTCTCCTCTACTAATGCGTTAAAGAGAATCATGTATTCACCCAATCTGGCTTCAGTTTTCCTAGACTCGTATTATCTTTGTCATCGGTTATGGGGATAAAAAATTGTGCAGATGGAGTTGATTTCCTGAACATGAGACTGTGACTAAGAGAAAGAGTGAAGGAGAGGCTGATGCTAATCTCTGTCATTAGCGTCATTGTTTTCGTCGCCGGGCGGCTGCCTGGTTCTTCTGGTGACATCACGTAGCTCGGGTGATGGATCGTCGAGGTCCGGGTGGCCCGAAGAAAAATAACATTGTTGAATTTCTCTGGCAGCGGCCGATAGTGGAGCGGGACCGCCAAAGCCACTGCCCTCCTGCTTGGGTTGTGTGTCTGTGGCTGCTTAGACGGCACTTTACTGTACTGCAAGTCTGCGGCTTAGGTTACAGCGCTGGCGGGAATGCCCACAATGACTCGATGGTATTGCAGCCAGAAAATCAGCAGCAGATTTTTGTTTATAATGTGGGATACAGTGAGCCACCATTACGCAATACCAAGCATGGATGAAATTGTGATAGTTTTATGATACATTTATGATACATTCTGACTAGTATGTTTCTGCTACACTAAGATTGTAAATACAAAGAAAAAATGTGAATTAAGAGCCATGTTATAGGGATTATGGGTTGATTTTTTATTTATTGTGAACGTTAATTTTGATAGAGGAATGGATAATGTTGAACCTTTTTCCCACACTTCTATTATGGTTCATGTTCATGCAATAGTCTGACGCGTGACGCTGTTCTTAGGTGTAAGTGGCCCAGAAGCTACTGTAAGTCCATGTGCTATTTGTATAATACGCTTTTTAAAGAGTACTCCACTAATTTAGAGTTACACTTCTATAACACTGTGGGACTCATGATGGACAGTGTAAAACAAAAAGGATCGAAATCGATACAGCACAACCAGAGATATTGTCTTCGTCGTTCACTCTGAGATTTAGAAGTGTTATGCTAGTAGCGGCTAATGTGGCCTCGGGCCGCTAGCCCATGGATGTATTCTAAGAACTGGATACCGGACCTCAAGATGCCGCCTATTCATTCCAATGAGAATTGCTCGCCTGGCGCATGCGCAAAAAACGTTTTCTAGTTTCCTTGCGTGGTATGCGGCTCACTGATTATGCACAGTAGTGTTTCTGCCACTGGCTCCGCTCGCGGTCTCCCACTCGACTCATAGACTCTACATTGTGATGACATCACCAATTTTTTTTAATCGCGTTTCTCGGCTCGAGGAAAGTTTTACAAATATATAACCTCCGTGGATCAAATATTCACAATAGAAAGTCTTAATCCACCTCGTTTGCAGTTCGAGGTGTCCTGTCAACAGTTTTACAGACGTCTGTTATACAATGGTGGTCTATGGGGAAAATGCTTTTTGGGCCACATTTGGGATTTTTTTTTTTTTATTGCTGCAATACAAGTGAAAGTGGTCACTGGAAAATATTGGAAGTATGGCTGATTGGCAGCACTGTATCCAGATCTTGTTTCTAACTTGTTTCTAACTCCACACCCCCGGATTTTTTGTTATTTCCAAACTTATAGTCGTGAGACCCAACCAAAGCTGAGTGAAATTACATCACATGGGGCAAAATATCAGACTTAGCACAGCTCCATCTGGAGTTACAAAAAGGCTTTATACAACTTCTTTTCACATATGCAGTAGTACACCCCAAGACCTGCAAACAGACTTCAATGTGTCATTTACGTTAATTGTAGCACTCAAAGTTGTTCTGCTGTTGCTTTTCCAGTATCAGGCTGGTAGAATAGTTTGCTACTGTATGTATTATGGCACTGAAAGCAATTATGACACACTGGTGTGAGATGCAACTCAGCCCTGATAATGGCTTTTGTTATAATGTTGGCAATCTACGCTGTTCGCTGGCAAAAAATGTATTTATAGTGCCACTACATGTTCTTTTCTTTTTATGTAGTATTTTTAGCGGTTGTCGGGTTGGGAACAGACTGTGACTGTGCACACTGTGTTCCCAACCGGGGAAGTTGAGAACAACCTGGCTGCAACTCCTTGCTTTTTTTTTTTTTTTTTTTTTTTTTTTGGTTTTCATGCACAGCCAAGTGCCAACTCTGAAGATTTAAAGTAAAAATGCAATTTGAGCAGAGACAGAAATATTAGGCAGGAAAGAGGAAATGTCACCAGGCTTTTAAAGAAATATCTGTTCTCCCTTGCCTCTCTCGCCGCAACATACATCATTTCAAGTTTGTTGTTGTCATATTTCACGACCAGAAAGATTTTCTTTGACTAAATATGCTCTTATAATAAGGTGCTGACAGAACAAGATTAACATTTTATCCAGTTAAAGGTCATCCTGAACCTACACCTTGATTTATAACATTTAGCAATGGAACACATTACAGAATCAGTGGAAAAACTGCAGAAATAAAGCAGTGTCACTTATGATTAACACCAAACCAAATGAAATACGAGAGAAAATCGCCAGCTGTTGAGGTAAAGATCTCAGGACTCGACAAGCTTTAAATCATGGCAGCTGAAGGTTACAGAGATTGTAACCGACTATGCTCAAGAGAGAGAGAGAGAGAGAGAGAGACCTCTGATCTATTTCTGAAACTTTTTTTTTCTGCTGATTTAGCCACAGATGAATTTTTAAGATTAGGGAGGCTGAGTAAGGCTTTCTGTAAGAGCAACAATATCTGCAACATCCTGCTGGCAAGCTATCAAAACCCAATTCAACAAGGTTAGCGGCATCTTGGCGAGCAGAGGGCTAATGGTCCCTAATGTGGTGTTCACTCAGA
This sequence comes from Sebastiscus tertius, assembly GCA_916701665.1. Classification (NCBI taxonomy): domain Eukaryota; kingdom Metazoa; phylum Chordata; class Actinopteri; order Perciformes; family Sebastidae; genus Sebastiscus; species Sebastiscus tertius. The sequence goes on along the minus strand of CAKAOH010038342.1, from coordinate 35,730 downwards.
GCAGATGGGGCTGTTGGGAGCGGAGCCAGGAGGGCAGGCCCTGCCGGGACCAAGGGCCCCGAGTGTCATGACAGGGGTTTGTGGGGGTCACAGAAAACATAGTGTCAAATCATTGATATCATCGTTAATGATTGCGAGAGGTGACTTGTGATGTGCGCCAGCGATTGTGGCTGGTTCATCGGTTCGGGGGGCACCGACGTGTTTGAGTGAGGAGGTCGGGGGTTCAGGGCAGCGCTTTAAAGAGAGATCAACGTGTCACCTCATCACTGCTGTTGCACTTAAGTACCCCTCCCACCAGACCCCACACACAAACACACTCTCACACAGAACAGCTTAGCGGACATTTGGGAGGATAAAGTATCAAATTCTGCATTTCTCAGTGTCTCCCTGGGCTTGGATTGAGGTTTCAACTTCAGAAAATGTGCATAAGAAATGTGGGATTTTGACATTTTGGACTTTCTGTCAGACAGGAATTCTTACATTAAAGATTAGTTTTTCTTGACTCTTGGAAGTTAACAAGTAGACCTGTGGGGCTTTATCTGCTCCTCGAGAGAAAAACTCAAGTAGCAGTGCATGTTTGAGAACTTATTAAATTCAGAATAACAGTTTCAGATTCCAGTTTGGATGACATGAGTCTGGAAGTGTGTTGGTTTCAAAGTCAGTAGGGAAAGTGATTCAGGAAGGTTTAGTTCAAATCCATGAATTCAAAAACCTTATTCATGAAGTCCATGCAGGACAGGATGAAAGTGATTGTATATGACAAGTTATAGCAAAACATTTTTCTAATATTTGAATATTTGGAGACAATCCACTGAACTTGGACTGTACTATACTGAGCTGTGGCAAACAAAAGAATAAATGGTGGGCTAAGTACAACACCACATACTTGTCTCATCGTTTTTCTTAACTATTTTCTCCCATCTCTCCATCCAGGAGTACATGGTTTATCGTAAGCACACCTACATGCGCCTCGATGGATCCTCCAAGATTTCTGAGCGCAGAGACATGGTGGCTGACTTCCAGAGCCGGTGGGTAAAGATATGTGTGTGCATGAAACCAAACACCCACTTTTTACCACTAAATAACTGTAAATCCGCCGTTTTGGTATAGTGCAGCAATCAGCAAATGGTTTAATCTTACACGTGTACGTCCAAATATGTGTGTGTATATATTTCCTGGTGATGCTCTGGTTTACATTAGTGTGCAGCTCAGAGGCGCCGGTGTTACTGGTTCTTTTGTGGGGGGGGGTTGTAGGTGAGAGAGTTTGTGGTTTATGTTGTAGCGTTGGTCTGTGGTGTTGAGAATGGTTCTTAACTTTGTAACTCAATTTTGTTCCATTATGCTGTATATGGATATTTGTACTTGTACAGTTGTAAATGATATCTTTACATTTTTTGTGTGTGTGTCTCCCTCTCTGTCCTCCCTCCCCCACACCTCCCCCTCTGCCCTATGTAGAACGGACATCTTTGTCTTTCTGCTGAGTACGAGGGCCGGAGGGCTCGGCATTAACCTGACTGCTGCTGACACTGTAAGTCTCTGTTTCTCAGCATTAATAATACTAGTGCAGTGCCCATTCTGAGCGCGTGCCCGTCTGGAACGGGCAGTGTTGTCGAGAATCGCGGTATGGCTGCTTGTACCCACCAAGTGTGAAGTTGACTGGATGAACGGTTCTTGAGATATGTGAAGGACAAATTTGCCATGGTCATTCAGACATCATATCTACACACGTCCACCAAATATGGTCCCAATAGCACAAAGCGTTCAGGAGATATGACATTTTTTGTAATATAAACCCTGCCAAAATTTGAGGGCCAGCTGTAGCAAAACTGTATGGAACATCAACAATCCAAAACTTTTTCCAGCTTGGTCCAGAGATGTTCTGTACCAAATTTGGTGACAAATCGCAACAAAAAAATACTATGTATCATACAAAATATCAGATTTTTGGAAACAATTCAAAATGGTAGAAAATCAATCTAGATGCAAATGGGCATGGCTTATATAGATAGATTCGTCTGAACCCACAGAATCCAGGAAATTTTGTTTGTTTTGAGAGTTAAGGTTCATAAGTTACAAGCCAAAAAACTAAAAAAGTCATTGTTATAGCGCCACCATCTGGTCAAATTGCACCACATTCGACACCGCACACCCTTGGGTCTTGAGCAATACACCTGCCAAGTGTGAAGTAGATCGGATGAGCAGTTCTCGAGATATGCGAGGGACATACAGACAGACAGACAGATTCCTCGCTTTATAGTTAAATGTTGATATAATGACAGTATATTATGTGTGTGTGTGCATTGCAGGGTGGCGATCATTCATATATAAATAATGATCTTGTAACAGGAGAGACTTCAGAGAGCCATTCCAAAGCACACTAGAGCACACAGATTGAAGGCAGTAAACTTTAAAGACAAACGGCGTCTTCATCAGAGTCGATGCAGTTGGCGTCGAAATGTTAGTCTTTAATAAAGTTTACTGCCTTAAATCCGTGTGCTCCAGTGTGCTTTGGAATTGCTCTCTGAAGTCCGTCCTGTTACAAGATTGCCCTACTCTGTGAGCACCGGACAGGCCTGCTATTCCTTGTGAGGCGGCTGAAGCCTTCTTCATAAACAATGATCTCTCCCTGTGTGTTTATCTCTCAACATAATCTCCCTTTGTGTCCCCATAGCGCCGTTCAAGTGGGATTAGCTTTCATGACAATGAGTTTGAAGTGACTGTTAACACGGGACATCTGTCATGTTAAAGGGCAGTTCACTCGGGATAACACATCCCTGTAATTAGACTCAGGAATTGCAGAGAAAGGGGAGTGTCCGCATCACGGTGCTGTCCTCACGCAGATTGAACAATGTGGTAAACAATAACAATACGGCAGAAAAGTGAAGTTAAAAGATGTTTTTTTTTCTCCAGGTCATCTTCTACGACAGCGACTGGAACCCCACGGTGGACCAGCAGGCCATGGACAGAGCCCACAGGCTGGGTCAGACCAAGCAGGTCACCGTCTATCGCCTCATCTGTCAGGGGTCCATCGAGGAGAGGATCCTGCAGCGGGCCAAGGAGAAAAGCGAGGTCCGAAACACAAGCACTCATTCATACGACGCAACAGCACATGACAAAAAGTTTCAATTTGAGAGTTCGATTAATGCTTTATTGTTCTTGTGTATTAAGATCCAAAGGGTGGTGATCTCTGGAGGCAACTTCAAACCAGACACACTCAAACCCAAAGAGGTGGTCAGCCTGCTGTTGGACGACGATGAGCTGGAGAAGAAATGTGAGCGTTCTTTGAGGCGCCTTTGTCTTGGTTTAATTCAGTGTTCGTTGCACAAAAGCTAACTCTCACCACAACTAGAAGGAAGGAAGAAAAAATATGTTAAAAAAGAAAAATGCATTGTGTCTTCACCTGCAGTGCGTCAGAGACAGGAGGAGAAGAGGCAGCTGGAGGAGTGCAGCAAGGTGAAAGAGCGCAAGAGGAAGAGGGAGAAGTATGCCGAGAAGGTACAGTACAGCATGACCAGCAGGAACCCTCAAACATCAGCAGTTATCTCAGCCTGCAGTTGTGTGGTTGGTAGAGCAAAGAATACATAGAGCAAAAAAGAAAGGATAGAACAAATGTAGGGCGTAAAATAGGATAGGAATGAGGTAATGGAGGAACATAGAGGCTGCTCAACAACCTTAATTGCATTCTGGCTATAAGATTTTAACCCTCTGAGACCCACAATAGACTCATTTTTGTCTTTTTTCGGAGGGTACAGAGGGTCTTTAGGGGGAAATAGCAGGTCAACAGTAGATGTCACATAGAAGTGGTGTACATCATCTGAAAGCTGAGAACCTGAAGATCGATTTGAGATGCAGCTCAGCACTGTGTCTGTGAGAAATAAGTATATGATGGCCATTCCTATGCTCTATCATGTCTCTTAAATTGCTGCAGCAATTTTTGGGGTTGATACCACTTGTTACACAGATTTGGTGCTAAAATTAACAGATTTTTCCCATCGAGAATTGATAAAAATGATCAATAATCCCTCCAAAATACCACATTAAAACACCAAGACCTTGAGGAACACCGTAGAAAAAGCCATGCTGTGATTTGGTTTCAAAAACCTTTGACATTTGAACATTTCTGCAAGAATTAAATTTTTCAGCGATTGGATGGCGTGCACTTCGGTTCTGGACACTGCTCAGGAACCCCCTTATCTTCAATCTACTTAGAAAAGCCATCCATCCTCTGAATACCCTAGGTCTTGTCAAAATGTATCCACATTTTGGAGTATTATTTAGCCTCCTTTCCCGACAGGCTAATATGACATGGTTGTTACCAATAGATTCCTTAGGTTTTCATATGATAGCTGTACCTTCACTCTGGCTCTAAAACTGAACCTGCTACAGCATCTGAAAGACGGTATAGTCGGTCAGTCGCGGGTCTCAGGGGGTTAATATGTCTTATATATAAGTGTATAGTTTTTCCTGATGGTGAATACATTGGGATTTGTTCTCTGGAAGACCACAACTATTAAGGGCAAATTTCAAGGAAATCCAGCCATTTGTTTGAAATACTTTGTCATGGACTTCAGAAGTGCTAGATGTGAGGTCAGTCAGGAGGTCACAAGCATCATTAGCTCTCATCCTCTGGGGACCGTATCCACAGATCCAGATTTCATGGCAATCTGGCCCGTACTTGTCGAGTTATCTCTCTCTGGACTTGAGTGTTGGGACAGATGTCTTTAGACCTCGCAGAGGAGACTAAAGGATGTGAGATTTTAAGAAACAGAGCGGGTGTAAAAATGTATGCAAGCTGACCTTTCCCCCCCTATATCTGTTTCTAACCAGCAGAAGAAGAACAACGAGGAGTCGGAGAACAAGAAGAAGAAGGAGGTGAACCTGGTCATCTCTCACGCGCCCTCGGCAGACAACTCCAACCTCTCTGCGGACGGAGACGACTCCTTCATCAGCGTCGAGATGGACTCGGCCATGCCCAGTCCCTTTAGTGAGGTGAGGGAATCCAGGGGGGAAATATAGAAGGGAGTGAGTGTCTGTGAAGGAAGTGGGAGGGAAACACTGTATATGACTGTGATTTATGTTACAGAGGATGGTAATGGCTGCTCCATTAGGGTACTTTGGCGTGAATCCACAAACTGTCTCCTGTACTCCTTTTTTTGGTTATTGATTCCTCTGTTACTTTCTTCTTTCATTCTATCCACCTCTCACTTTCTGCTTTCCCTCCTTCCTCTCTTCTTTCTTACTTTCTATATCCTCTCTATTCCATCCTTCCTTCTCTTCTTCCTGTTGCCTCCTTGTCCTTCGCTTCTCCCTTTCTTCTCCTCGTCTTTCCTTACACACCGTTCCTCTATGGTTTCCCTTCACCGTACCGGCCCGGTTCCCTTTGCTCCCCCGTGGTGCTGACCCCCAGCCTGTGTGTATGTCTGTGTGTGCTCCTGTTCTCGGCCAGATCTCCCTGAGCAGCGAGCTCCAGCCCGGCTCGTTGCCCCCGGACGCCGACGCCGACGAGAGCAGCAGCGACATGCTGGTCATCGTGGACGATCCGGTGTCCTCCGCGCCGCAGTCCCGCGCCACCAACTCCCCCTCGTCCGTGTCTGGATCGGTCTCTGACAACATGAACGGTGAGAGAGAAAAAAATAAAATTTTAGCCGAGCTTTGACCTCTGAGGTGTGAGTGAGTGGAACGATATACTGTATAGCTGCTATAGTGTCTTATTTCAGGATCGTACTGGGATGATTGATGACGGGATATTTGCTTGTCAGTGTCCCCCTGAAATATGTTGGAGCTGAAGACCTGATTTTACTGAGCCAGCTTCAGAAATTGCAGTCTGTAAAATTGTAAATGAACTCTTGTTATTGTGCCTTATGAAGCAATATATCGCTAACATTTGGTCTGTCCCATTGTGTAATTGCTTTTTCGATTACACCATTCAGTTATTTTCTGGGGTAAACTGCATAATGAATACTCACATTTTAATTTCTGCCAGGAAAATGGTCACAGTTAAGGCCTTTAGCATCACCAGTAGCATGTTTTTCGGGCAAATATTCCGCAAGTCAATATATTTTTTCAAACTGTTGTTTTCGTCACAAATATTCACACAGAACGTGAATATTACGCTGTGAAAAAGCAACCTTTTTTTTCAGAAAAAACTTGATTTTCTGATCTTTCGCACCACGGATAAAGGCATCAACCAATCACATTGTGCGAAATGGGTTGAGTTGCGCCTATATTCATGAAACACGGAGGCCTGTTTAGTCCGAACCGGGACGGCAAACTTTATTACTCCTTTTAACCTAGACAAAAGCAGCGCAGACCAGATGCACTGCGTCAGTTCTTACCTTTCACAATAAAAGCCCTAGACATATAATATTCGCTAGGCAAGCATTTCGCATTTTCGTGTTGTTTATTCGTCACGTCCCCGTTGTGTAGCTGCCTTAAAACAGTTGTGGAAAGTAACTAAGTATAGTTACTCAAGTACAGTATTTAAGCACAATTCTGATGTACTTGAACTTTAGTATTTCCATTTTATGCAACTTTATACTTCTACTCCATACTTTAACTGACATCTATAATTACCATTTAATTTACGCCTTTAAATTTTATATACAAAACATATGATCAGTTTATAAAATCGTATATTAAGTAGTTCAATTTAGTTTGAACAACATTGAACATTGAAATTCTGCTTAATGTAACCCCAAAATGTAGGCTATGATAAATATTATGAGTGGATAAACTGTTCTGCCTCCTATAAGGACACTCTATTTATACTCACAATCTGTCATTCTAAAAGCTCCAAACGTGCCAAATCAAACCTAACCTGTGTGTTATCTCTGAGACAGTATTATCATGTTTGAATGGTGTTGGAAAAGCAAATCTCACATGAAGGTCATTACAACACAGAAGTCCTACTTTGTTATGTTCTCTTCACTATCAGGACTTGTGTTTTAATAGGCTCGCGTCCATCGAGACAAGTAGTCTGTTACCTCACACGTATTACGCAGCTGATTATTTAGATTTATGAGGGTTTTATTTTTGCCTTTGGACGCGATGTTTCAGTATGTTCCGTACTGTGGGATCCAGATAGATAGTGAGCCTATAGTTTATATCGCTTGTACTTTGGATGCGCCGCAATAAAGTAATCCCTCCTAAATACATGCTGCTTGGTTGAAACCCATTTGGGCTTTTTGCCGCCACGCTAAGAGGCTCCTGCCAGAGAGATGATTAAAGAAGCCCAGCGTGCCGGGAGAAAGTTGGTGCTTTCAGAGATGTGAATGACGTTATAATGACAGGTTTGGAAGAAAGAATGAAGGTTAGAATCGGAATTGAGTGAAAAGGGAGGAAGGGTGAGATTAAGGCCTGTAGAGGAGGGTAAGAGTGAAGGATTTATGGAGGGTTTTCATCTGTGCCTGGGTGTTAGTGATAGGATAGGCTCATCTCCCCTCAGAGAAGGGTCAGATATACAGTATCTGGATGGGAACATGCAGAGAAACGCAGACCGGAGGAGAGAGGAGGGAGTCAGAAAGAGGGAGGGAAGGTACCGGAGGGATTAAGCACATTACCAGTGAGGCACAACACTGGCTCTGATTCTGCAAACAGTATGGAAAATGAGAGCAATATTCCAGTTTTTGCTTGAGCCTGTACTTAGGGTAATGATGAGTAATGATTAATGTGTAGTAATTACTCTATATTACGGTAAAACTATCATGTCTGTATATTTGAAGGACTGGGTTAATGCCAAGCTAGACCGAACATCTCTCTTACAGTGCTGCTTTGTATTCCTGCCTGTCTGCAATTTGTTTAAAGGTCCCACATCATGCTCATTTTCAGGTTCATACTTATATTTTGTGTTTCTACTAGAACATGTTTACATGCTGTAATGTTAAAAAAAACAACTTTATTTTCCTCGTACTGTCCGCCTGAATGTGCCTGTATTTACCCTCTGTCTGAAACGCTCCGTTTTAGCGCATTTTGACGGAATTGCAACAGAATTGCGTTGCTAGGCAACAGCTTGGGTCCATGTGTACTTCCTGTCAGCTGATGACATTCACATACACTGCAACCAGGAACAAACTGGGACACATTTAGAATGTTTACGTTTAAAATTGTGTCAAGGGTCTAAATATTGTATATTTGTGACATCACGAATGGACAGAAATCCTGTAGTTTGTTTCAATTGCAGAGTTTCTGAATACGGGCTGTGTGTATTTCCCGTTGGATTGAGTGTTTAGATACTTTCACAGTATTTATATAGGACTTAAGCCTGCTTTATAATAAATAAAAATATGAAAATTTCACTTTTTTATGATATGCGACCTTTAAGTCATTATGTATTAAATGAACTTGTACCGCTTTGCTTTGGTACAAGAGCCTGATTTTTGTTTTTACTTTTATGCGTTTGCCTTTCTCCTTCAGGTGTTTCAGCCTCGGAAACGATCAGTCCCGGCAGAGGAGGCAGGTCCGGGCGGAGTCGGGGGCGGCCCAAAGGATCAGGAGGCGGGACTAAGTGCGGAGGGAAAGGACGTGGACGCAAGTCAACGGCAGGCAGCGCGGCGGCCATGGCAGGAGCGATGGCTGGGGCGGCAGCTGCATCTGCAGCAGCTTATGCTGCGTACGGTTACAGTGTTTCTAAAGGTTAGTGGACAATTGTATACTCTTTCACACAAATGCACTCACACTGGCGGGCCATGCTTGCCCTGCACAGTAAGGCTGCAACTTACGATTATTTTAGTAATCGAGTATTCTACCGATTACCTATTGTGTAATCTGAGAAGAAACATTTATGCTTCATTATTAAAGAGCAATAGTAACCTTCATTTCGATCTCAGCTACACACCTGTAAAGTTTCGTGACTGCACGGTTGTGACAAAATCTAGTCCACAGACAGGCATGTAAACAACCAGGACACCAACTCAAAACTGCCTCTGTGGTAGTTCCCGCTACAGTAGTGTCTCTCCATGACCACATTTTCTCTTGACGACACACACACACACACACACACACAGAGTAACCATGCTCCATGTCCGTCCCACCTTCCAGCAGGCCTCGCTGCATCCAGCCCCCTGCAGCCTTCCCTGGGCCGGTCCGGTACCAGCCCTGCCTTCAACCCCAGCAGGAGCTCCTCTCCCCAGGCCAGAGGAGGCGCCTCCACCCCGAGCCCCCACAAACAGCTGGCCCACAGCCACCACCACCACCACCACCACAGCAGCAGCAGCAGCAGCAGCCACGGCACTGTTAGGAAGGGCAAGGGCCCCGGCGGTCCTGGGGCACGATAATGCACACACACACACACGCTGTACACACATGAATGTGCCCTCACACACACACACACACACACGCACAAACTGTCTCAATATAGAACACACACACACACACACAGATAACTGACCTACTCTCACTGTGACACCCTACGCCTAAACTAATAGGGAATACAGTATATATATATATATACAAAGTAACAAGAGGCTCACTACCTGGAGGACCATGCTGTGGCAACTAAAATGACCCTCTTGACACCCACACACACACACGCACACACACACACGGTCATTTGAAGGTACAGTCTCCAACATTTCTTCAGTTTCATTTTAACGTGTCCTGGTCAGTGGACAAAAATCTGCCTTGAATATTTTTTGTTTGCGTCGCAACAAGAGTATTTCCAAGTGCTTTCTGAGAAGACAGACTGTACTTTTCTATTCGTGACAGGAAACTCTTTTGATCGGCTACCTAGCTGTGACGTGAACCAACACATGTAGCTTAAAGGGCTTTGAGATGTTTCGCCAGTTTTAGGGAGGCAAAGGAGTTTCCGTCAAAATGCACTGAGCCACGTCTTCCATGTTTTTTGTTTTTTTTTTGGCGTTATTGATTCTCATACATGTACATTAGGTTATTTAATTGTTCTGTAGATACGCTCAGTGCAAACTGGTGGATGGTTGTGCATTTCACAGAGCTTAATGTGAACCCTTACCGACCCACACCTTACCAAACCATAAGCTTTTCTACTAAAGCTCCTATTTTTGTAATAAAACGACGCGAGTACCCACACCGACAATGGCAGGTCTTAACATTTTGAAAAATCCGTAAAAATGTATTCCCGTACAGACGCAAATGAAATCCGATGATATATTTTTTGTCCGATGGGAAAATGAATGAATGGATGACGTGAAAATTATATTCCAAAATGAGGGGTACTGGTTGATCCGGCATTGCTGCTAACGGTAAATTTATGAAACACTCAGATTATTTGGTTGTCTATATTTAAGTTATTTGAGTTATGTTTAAAAAAAAAAAAAAAAATGGCAATTTCATGCTAATTGCTAATGGGGTATTCACCTGTAAAACAGTGTACATTGTACTGAAGCCATTTTTTATTTTTCCGAAAATTAGTTTTTTGTGATGAGGAGTCTGTGGTTCTCTTTGATGTCATTGATGTTTTAGGAAGAAAAAAAAAAGAAGAAGTTTGCATCAGTGTCCTGAGTTGAGCACTACATGTTATCGGTTTGTTTGTTTTGTGTTAATAGTGTGATTAAAATATGATGTTCTATATTGATTGTACATAATGATGAGAGCGACATTTCCTCTGGCTTTTCCCTCATTTGCCTGTCTATTTTTATAGGTCATGTGTACATATGAAGAAAATGCATCTGCCGTTTTACTAACAGGAGGAGCCAACTGAGAATAAAAGAGTGCTAAATCAGCCTTTCTGCTTCTTTTCAATCTTTTTTTTTCCAACTGTCAAAATATCACCTTCCCAGCTGAAGGGCATCCTTCGGCTTTTCCTTGAAGATAAACCCTTCTGCATGCAGCACACTTTCTTTTATTGTTCCTGGGTCCATGTTTTGTGTTTCATTCTCCAGGTTTATGCAGCTTTTCAGGGTTTTCAGATACAAATTGTTGTGCTTTTGCAGCCCTGCTACCAATATCAACTTCACGTAGCTCAAAAAAAATAGACTATCACGGAGGTATTGAATCAACTGTGGCTTTTGGAAATCTTACTTTTGTGGTCTTTGGCACCCAATATGCCTATAGTCAGAGGTTCCAGTTGTAGTGTGTAAACATTTCTGAGATATAAAAGTCACTGATACATGAAGGTCATTCCAAATCTCTCACCGAGTCTGCAAACTATAACCACATTTCCCCGCTTTGTGTTCAGTTATCAATTCAAAAATACTGCACACAGTTCTCTATACTAGACAATGTCCAATCTCATTTGGAAGGCCCCCCTATGTACCCACACAGGTCACCAACTATTCCAGTAAACAGTGTCCAATTAGTTACCCGGGATGATCTACAGACCTCGCCATGGACGGTTTTCATTGTAACTACTTTTTATTGAAGAAATAGTTCCTATGAAAACTGTTCACAGGAATTGGGACATTGTTTTTTGGAAAGAAATGTTGCTATTAAGTTTTCCTAATGTAGTTCTTAAGTGCTTTGAGCAGCACAAACCAAATTCCATTCACCTCCGTTGTATTGGGGGATGGAGGTGGAAATGTCAAAGGCAGATATTCAATAGCACTGTGAGTTTGTGAGAAAGATGGGTTTTGTTTTGTAATTTAAGTGAACCGACTCTTTAACAAATAATGTAAATAATGCGGTTTTGACCTAAAAAAAAAAAAAACATAACACAATAAAGGTAAAGTATTATTATTATATTTTTTTTTTTCAGAAAATTATTAAAATAATACACATTGAACAAGATACAGAAAAAAAAACAATTATAACTAACTATACATGTATAGCCATGTAAAATACAGTAAACAGATACAGAAAATATAGCTGTGTAGAAAAGGAAATTAAAAATTTTAACGTAAATACGCACAAAAATAAACTAAAAATAGACAATAATAAACTAAATACAGAATAAAAAATGAATTAATAAAATGGTGTGAAGTGCGCCTGATCATGTCAGTATACTTTCTCATGGTTTTGGTGAGAGGCCGGTGAGATTCTCATCTCGATGAGCGCCTCAGCAGCATGTTCTTCCTGGTGCACTCTGACATGACCACCGAGCACACTGTAAACACAGGACTTCCAGGTCTGGGCTCGTTCCCGGCCGGCGGTTATATAAGCCTCTGCAACTAGATGGACTCTGGACTTGACTCGCGTCCAAGGTACAAGCTGCTCCGGCCAGCGTTTTGGGAGTGTCTGATGTATGTTTGTATATGGGGCATGTATCCAGAGTCATCTGGATGATGATGATGCTGAGTACATTCTGCAAACAAGTCCAACCTGCATCTTGGAAACAAGCCTCAGGCCTGGTGTGGTTGTCCAATGTGGCATGTACATATGCAGCTGACATATCCATTTATGTATTATGAGCAATATTTTGTCTGTGTGGTTCCCAACCTTTGACTGTTTGATTCTAAGGCTTTTTAAAAAAGCCTAAAGGAGGTGATTTTTCAGTAATTCTTCAGTAAAAAAGCACCAATTATTGTAATGCGTTGCCATATTTTGTTAGACCCGTAATCCTCTTGTGCCTCTCAGATTTATTAAAGCACCCCTTAGGGGGGTTTTGATCACTGGTCTAGGTCTAATTCAGCCTTTGTGGCTTTTCATAGATGGATGTAGACACATCACACTGCCCTGTTCTCCAGCTGTATCATTTTATATCACCAGCATTTTATTCACCACAAACACTATAGAAAGGAGGTCATATAAATGCAAAACGCATATTCTACTTTCAATTTATCTTTATTTATATTTTATTTTATTTATTTCCTTTACCTAGTTAAAAGTAGTTGGTATGTACATTTATATAGAGATTTGTAAATAGTGTTTTTCATACCTACTGCATGTTTTTTTGTGTGAGCGATGCACATTTTTTGTGATCTATGTAAATTGCTGCTGTAACATCACAATTTCCCTACAGGGGATTAATAAAGTCAATCTAAATGAAGCTTTATTGGAGTGATCCAAGGCTATGACCCACATGTCTTATAGGATGCTTTGTACCAATCAAATGAGGTTGGTTGGCAATAAATTTGCCAACCAACCTCGTAAGAAAACTCATTCCTCTGGCTCTTATCAGAGCAAGTGTAAGGGACAAAACACAAAAACAAAAATTATTCTTTTACTTTTTTTATTGGCATTTGTAACCGGATGAAAAAGTTGCTACAAGCAACTTTTTAAAAAACAGGTCTGCACCTTAAAAAGAAAAAAAAGAAAAAAAAAGAAAAAAAAAAAAAGAAACCATCACAGCAGCCACTTGGTGAATTGCAAACCGTTTCAACCACAATCACCACAATTAATTGCTGTACCGTCTGTATGGAGCGGACGGAATCAGAGCTGTGCAAATAATAAAAAAACGTTAATGTGCCTTTTAAAAGACAGATGTGTACAGATGTTTACAGTTAACAATCCAGTCATCATAAATTGTGTAACAGATGTACAAACATGTACCAGGTGTTAACATTACAACATGAGGTCATGCTTCAGAAAAAAAACACTTGATGTCATGCTTCGCTTTTGTTAACACGTCAGTAGCATTCAATGGATTCAAGTACACTGGATGGTCGATTTCACAACATAAAACATAGATGGACTGGTATGACAGGTGAAAAGCCTCAGTGTTGTGTGTTAGTGTGTGTGGTGTAAATGTATTCATCCACTATATGAGCTAGTGAGACAAAGGGGTACGAGCTACTGGGCTGCTAACAGATAGGACACCACGGTCAGCGCCGCCGCCTCGATGGAGAACAGGTGATGGTCCTCCACGTGCGGGCAGCTGCTCCTCATGAACTCGGCCAGCCGGAGCAGATACTCCAGGTTGTGGCCCGTCTTCCCTCTGGACACGGCGATCTGGACGCCGATCATCTCCGGGCTGGCCGGCCCGAGGTACAGGGCGTTGTCCGAGGTGGCGATGTACACCAGCGCCTGAACCGGAGGCTGCTTCTCACCCTCGGGGAAGAAATCCACCATCTTGGTGGCGTAGCCCCCGCAGGCCGTCTCGCGCACGTTCAGGTACTTCAGGGACTCCTCGACTTGAGAGCCCGTCACCTCGAACGCCACACCCCAAGTGCTCTCCTGTGAGGAAAGAGGGAAAACATGAGTTATTATGCATTATACACTGAATTTTCTGAAGCCTGGAAACTCCCCTGCAGTTTCTACAGCATATCCACCTTATTCTCAGGGATGTTACTGTAGATATGACTATGTCCGTAACTTCCGGTGAGGTAGCGAAAGTAGCAGTACGCTAGATAGTCCCATAGGCTTACCATAGCAGCTAACCACCAACGGTGCTTCTTTTGAAAAGTAATTCACCTTCATTTTACAAAATTCTCCTTTTATTTTTAACAAATATTTAACTATATCTACCAATATCATCCCCCTGCAGAGCCACACTTTGACTGATGTCTTTTGGACCAAGAGTTTTTGAGAAAAGTAACACCTCTGCCTGTGTAGGAAGGCCAGCATTAGACTACAGATAGTTTACGGTTATCTGTGTGTAGAAAAAAACTAAACCTCGTTACTATGGAAGTACTGATCTGCCTCAGAGCTTTTCAGATTGTGCATCACTTCACCGTCTGTAGCAACGGAGTCAATAATGTAGCTAAATATTCTAGTGTAGGTTATCTGAGGCCACTTCAGGTCGTCCTCCATCCATCCATCCATAGTAGAAGGCAGAGCTATGTGATCACATTATCCTTTTCTGAGCTGTAATAGGTGGTGTTCATACATGTTTTACTAGATTTATTAATACAATCGCTCTAGAGGAGACGATTAGTGTAGAGTTACCATGGAAAATGATTCAGTGACACCACGCACCGGAAGTTAGGGACAATTCACGCAAGGCATCATGGGGACTAGGAATAAGGTGGGTAGAAAAACCCAACAGGAAATAGAGCTTTCCACTTACGTCATCATCTTCAATCAGCGTCACCACTCTTCCGGGCTGCAGAGAGAGAGAGAGAGAGAGAGAGGAAGAGAAATGAGGTCACGTCATTGGACAACGCCTGAAAGCAGTCTGAGCTCACAAACCGCGCCAAAGTAAGAACATTATGTGCCACAAAGTTAAGCAAAAACACATTTTATTATCTTACCAACTTGTTGTTCCCGCGGTGGAAGTTGTCTCCGTGCCAGAAGCGTCTCTTGTAGCCCTGAACGTAGCCCACCTGGCTCCTCTTGTACCTGAAGTCAGGCTTCCACACCAGCGACCCGTACCCGAAGATCCACAGGCTGCTGCTGCTCTTCGCGGTGGTGGTGATGTCTTGAGGCTTCATTTTGTGTGTTGACGTTCAGATGAATAGATGGGATAACAAATTTATGTTGTTAGCTAGATAACTAGCTACCTAGTGTTAGCTTCCTCCGGTCCAGGAGCAGCGGAACCGGCTGGCTCGCAGGTATACCGCGGACGGTATTGGAGCGAGTTGCGAAGATGGAGGTTCGCAGGTGATGTTGCCTAGCACTATGCATTGCCGTTGCGTTACAGTCGCCGCATTATGACCTTAAAAATCCATGGCTACCACCGCCTAATGACTTCAAAACCAATCAAAAACGATCACAAAACGGGTGACATCGCGAATTTAACGCTGACGAATGAAAATATGAAGATTTTGGTTGTAATAATGGCGTTTTTCTTGGATGTTAATCTTCCCCGACGGGCCAAGAAGCGACGATGGATTTGAACCGTTTCCTCCTCGATAACATGGCGCAGCGGTTCTTTACGTGTTTATATACCAGTCCAATGGTGGGCGTGTCCATGTCAGTATGTTCGACCAATCAGGCTCGTCCTCTATTTCATTCCATCCAATCAGATTTCTGTGCGCTGAATAAGGCGGGGCTTCAAACCAAACCGGTTACACTATTGGTTCAAATTTAATTTTAGTCGCACGATCGTCTTTCAATCTGATTGGTCGATGAAATGTCAGTCCAACTAACTCGATTTGTGATTGGTCGTCTCTGTTGTCATTCTCTAAAATATATTTCCATATGGTTCAGGATGATCTGGCTGATGCAACTTCTCACAGCATTTCTAGGGCCCATATAGCAGCAGCAAAGCAAGCAACATACCAAGACATTGCATCAGACTTGATCTAGGAGAGAGACGCCTATATATAGGGGCAATGTATATTAATTCAATTCAATTCAATTTGCTTTATTGGCATGACCGTCAAGTGAACAATATTGCCAAAGCGTCAATTCAATAATAAATAAAAATAAAAAAATAAAAAAATGAAAACAAATATATATATATATATATATATATATATATAGAATTCATTTAGCAAATTACAATGTATAGATATTTAAAAAGAACATGCATGTAAATCGAAGAAAACAATAAAGAAGTAAATAATGTTTGTTGTGTCAATAAAACAAACAAACAAATAAAAAACAATTAATAACAATATATTGCAATATCAAAGGATAAATGTAAAAAAACCCCAAAAAAACATTAAATATATTATTTCACAAGATATACCACAAAGAAAACAAAGGAAGAGTATATAACATTTTATTTGAATTTAAAAACAACACAAATAGGCCTAATTCTTCCTGTGGGAATAACATGGCCTGAACACAGTACGGATGGAAATCACTCTTGTGTGTGACATGTGAGTAAGTTAATAAGCCCCTACATGGATGTTCAAATGAGCCAGGGCCTCTATAGTCCCACAGTGCAAAGATCCTAAAGGCAAGGCAAATGTCACTGACTGTTGAGAATCTCTCACCACCACCACATTCATCTCAGCCATCTGCAAACACGGAGAGAACTTGTTGAATGAAGGTGTGGACAGGTACTTATCTTTGCATATTGATGTAGCCTACTGTGCAGTGTCGTGAAAGTAATGAAGTATGCCTATATTCACTCAAGTACTGTCCTTAAATACAATTTTGAGGTACTTGCACTCTAGGCTACTTGAGTATTTCCATTTTATGCTACTTTATACTTCTACTCCACTACATTTCAGAGGGAAATATTGTACTTTTTACTCCACTACATTTATTTTACAGCTGTTGTTACTACTTACAACTTATTAAATATGATGTATTGTTAAATAATTAAAGGCCCACATCCCTGGGAGAGCCCCTGAAGCAGGACCTTGACGTTTTCATAATTAAACACCACAATCTGAAAGGGATCAGTTTGCATATTGAGGAATTTTACTTTTGCTACTTAAAGGGACTGTTTATAACTCTTTACACGTATAGATCAATCCGGGTCGGTGTCCCATGCACACTCGCGTGTGGCTACGCTGTTCAGACAAGACTCCAACACAAACTACACGGAAGCATCAAAACCACAAAGTTATATCTAGTGAAGCTCGTCTTGCAAAACAGTGTTGGCCGTGGTCGGAAGACGCGGGGGAGACCGTAGCTTTGGTCTCCAGTCTCTGCTCCTCTGCCTGCTTGCCTTCACTCACACACCGCACGCGTTACTTGCTCAGCTTGCTCAGTTCGCTCCACCTCTGCACATGCATGCGCGCACACTACACACTGCAGAAGAGTTAGTTTAGCTCTGAGAATATCTAGTGAATGTACAGTGGACGTTTGTGCAGAAATAAATGCTGCAGCGAGTTACGTTATCGTCTCCGACTGGGTGCCGGTGCCTCCCTCCGGCCGAGGTTGGCAGGCTGAAGCAGGAAAAGCCAACACTAGGATCAGCAGTGATTCATGGGGAGACCTTTGTCTGGTCAGCTAACATTACTGCCAAGCAGGTGAAATATAGAGTGATATTGTGGTTTTAGCTGATGTGTGTCGCCTCACTGTTTTGAAGGATGCTCGCTCACATTCAGTCAGCGCGTGCACACAGCGAGCGCGAGCAACAGGATGCTGACTTTCGTTGACTTAACAGCCACATGGGGCGCTGCTACAACCAATTTCTGATTCTTACAAACAGTCACAGCACATTTTGCTGGTTATACTACAGTACTTTTACTCTAGTAGAATCTTTAACACATGACTTTTACTTGTAACAGTGTTCTTACAGTACAGTATTGTTACTCTTACTTAAGGAGAGGATCTGAGTACTTCTTCCTCCACTGCTATTGTGTTTAATCACAGTTTTTTTTTGACACTTCCAGCAGGTACAGGTCATTTTGACTGGTCCCATGTGATTGGGGGCTCACCAGTGGGTCCGCATCAGAGATCTTACTGTTGCAGAATTATTCCAACTTTGCTTACACACACATAAGTCCCTTTTTATACACTTTTATCCAACAAACGTCCTACTTTGGCAGCCAACTATAGTCTCATAGAAGGAATGCCTAATTTCTGAGTTGATAACCACCCCAGGTTTAGACTGTGGGTGGACAACCCATGCACACTTCTAATAAACCAAATACTTGGAAATAAAATAGCTAAAGTAAGAAAAAGGCAAAAAAGAATCAAAAGTGCCAAATCACCGTCCACAGCAAAGACACACCAAGAGAGATAACAGTGATCAGAGAGATGGAAGAGGTGATCAAATGTACAAAAAATGCCCACCTCTCCTGCTGGATCTGATATACTGTAATAGCAGAGGCTCATCTGTGCTCAATAGATAGATTATCTATAAATAGCTGGCATTATCTGCCTTGATAAGAGGCCAGACAACTGTATCAGCTCTTCATAAATCTAAAGCACCACACAATCCAGGCCTTTTGAGCGACCCTGTGTCATGCACAAGCTTCCATCCCATTATGCCGTGGCCTTTCATGTCCATCCACTCCTCCAGCCTGCTGCTGCCACAGTATCTCCGCCGGGCTGCTCTAAGCACAGGCCACTATAAGGCTCCACTAAGCCATAGTGACAGCACTGCCTGCCTGTAATCTAATCTAGCGCGCTGCTTGCTTCGATGTTTTGACTAGTCGACATATCAAATATTCACCAGTCTATTTGTCTTTGCTGTCAAACTAATGCATTTAAAATAGATCGTCATTCAAGCCCCAGGCTAACTACAAATATGAACTCATGTAGTAACATGTGTGCCCTAAATATCCCCGCGTTTCTGCTTGTTTATCCAGCTCACAAGATATGAAGTATATGCAGACAAACAAGATATACTGCCCTAGTTAAAGAGGGGTGGAGGCAGCACTGCATATATCACTCCTGCAACAGTGAATAGGGTTTTTTTTTTTTTTTAGTATGATGTAAACATTCTTTAGTAGGTCGGGCGTTTGTTACACCGAAATCTGTGGCCACAGAGAGCCAGCAACATGAGGTCACCATTTCTGACGGCTGTCATCAGAAAATGTGACCCCACTGTACCTGTATAATATGAGGCAAATATGTGACAGAAATTATATAAAACTAAATTGTATAAAAACATAAAAGTATTTTAATATTTTTACTAGGACTGTCAATCGCATGATTGTCCATAGTTAATCGTGATTAATCACAAATTAATCGCACATTTTTTATCTGTTCAAAATGTACCTTAAAGGGAGATTTGTCAAGTACTTAATACTCTTATCAACATGGGAGTGGTCAAAAATGCTGCTTTATGCAAATGTATGAATATATTTATTATTGGAAATCAATCAGCAACACAAAACGATGATACATACTGTCCAGAAACCCTCACAGGTACTGCATTTAGCATAAAACATATGCTCAAATCATAACATGGCAAACTCAAGCCCAACAGGCAACAACAGCTGTCAGTGTGTCAGTGCGCTGACTTGACTATGACTTGCCCCAAACTGCAGTTTTTCCAGTTTGGAGCTTTATTTATCCTCCTTTGAGACAAGCTAGTAGGACACGGTTGGTACCAATGGATTCCTTAGGTTTTCTAGTTTCATATGATACCAGTACCCTCACACTTTAGCTTTAAAACCGAGCCCGCTACAACCTCAGAATGATCGGTTGCATTAATGCGTTAAAGAAATTAATAGCGTTAAAACAAATTTAATTTTTACTTTAAAGATATATTTACAAAAAAAAGCAGGTACAGTGGAGTCACATTTTCTGACGACAGCCGTCAAAAACGGTGACCTCACGTGTTGCTGGCTTTCTGCGGTCACAGATTTGGGTGTAACACCGGGTCACTGGAACAGCTCAGTGGCATCTGGAAGTAGATCCTGCAGAATATGACTGCACTTGGAAGCATCCACAACACAGATTTTGTGCCAAATTTTTCCAGTAGGTTTGTCTGAATTATTGGCTCATCTTGTATTTATGATTTATGGTTGAAGTCAACATAATACAAATCAGTTTATGTACTGAACAAGTGTACCTGTGGTTTTATTTTGGCATGTACTGACCACCTATTTCCTGTGTGTGGGTTTCTTACTGACACCTAGTGTTAATTAATGAGACGACTACAAGCAGCAGTACAGGGCAAGGTTACAGAGGACTGGGAAACAGCATCATAATGTGTCAATATGATCTCTCCACACATGCATGTACAAACACATGCGTGATCAGGAGCCAGATGAGGAAGTGACAAAGCATTGCAGCTATGAAAGAAACAGCTAAGTAGCAGTTCTGCGCTCTTGATTGTGAATGAGCATCACCATTTTTTGAAAAAAGTGCCATGTAGAGGCACTTCCACATTCTTCATGAAGAGATGGGAAGATTTGAATTTCAAATCTGTGACATCCACGTCACAGACATCCCCCCCTCTTCCTCCTCCGGAATAAATAGTTGCTGATTAGCGTGTTTGTCTGCGTTCTCTCTCGCTTGTTTTGAGGTTGTTTTCCTGAAAACCCCGAGTGCAGATTGAAGAAAGCGATGCGTGAGAAAAGCAGTTGGCCCGCGCCGGCATGTTCTGAATTTTTTTTTAATCAGGGAGGAAACAGGAACTGATGTCACCCAGGTCACAAACAGGATGCTGTGATTATAACACAATGAAAATGCCCGGCCGTGGCTGTGGAGGACCCCGAGGCCAAAGAGCAAAAAGCTCTAGCATGTGTTTGCCACTGCAAGCAAGTGTTAAAAGAGGGTGTGTGTCTGCTTATAGGTGTGAAGGCTGGGTCAGGTAACAGATCACAAATCACGAGGGACTTTAACTGGATGATTAATCGTTGTGAATGTTTTTCTTGAGCCAGACCGGAAGCACCTTTTTTTTCAAACTTTTTTACATACACACAAGCCCCTTAGATGAGGATGCCTAGGTCAACAGGCTAACAGGATGTGTGCGAGGGAAAAGCCATCCAGATTCTCAGCCGAGTGTTGATTGCTGATGATTAGGGGGTGTTGACTGTCGCAGGATTTCTGTTAATTGGAGTCAGGAGAGGTTTTGCATTTGATAATGTGGACGACACATTTTCATAAAATGGATTATCAGACACGCTGGAACAAATTTGAAGACTGATCCATGCGTGATATCTCTTCAACATCAAAGAATGGTGATATATTAAAGTGGCTGTAGGCAGAGTGTTTTTGGCATCATTGGACAAAAATTCCATAATAACTTTTCAGCATATTGCAATTCAAATGTTCTGAGAGAGACTTCTGTACCTCCTCATGGCTCTGTTTTCAGGCTTTAGAAAATCTAGCCCGTGACAGGAGACGTTTGCCAATCACAGGTAATTTCAGAGAGAGCGCTCCTATTGGCTGTTCATTGACCGGAGGAAAACAACCAATCAGAGCCGAGCTTGAGCCTTGCCGTCTCTGAGCAGCTGTCAATCACTCGCAAACTCCGATCAAACGGTCAAACTAGGCAGCGCTGATCAAATATGAACGTAAAATGTTTTCAGAAACATCTTGAAGTGTACTGTTTAGCTGTAAAATGAGAAAGTTTGCAGCCATGTTGAGATCAGTTGAGGAAATACCAAGCACCGCCCACCAGCCAGAGCAAACTTTCTAATTTTCCAGCTAAACAGTACACTACAAGATGTTTCTGAAAACATTTTACGAGAGAAATAGGCATTACAGTAAGAGAATATTGATTCATATTTGATCAGCGGTGCCTAGTTTGACCATTTGATCGGAGTTCACGAGTGATTGACAGCTGCTCTGAGACGGCAAGGCTCCAGCTCGGCTCTGATTGGTCGTTTTCCTCCGGTCTGTGAAATCTTGCAGATGCCATTAGGAGCACCGGAGGACACCCGAGGACACATGATTTTTTTCAGATTACCTGTCTCATACACTACTGTCAGGATATAGTGACCGATTTATAAAAATAACTTTTTTTAATCATATTTGCTCCATTTCTACCCTCTGCAGCTTTAAACTGTATGAAACGACAGCATAAGGCAGAGCAGATGGCTCTGAGAAGTTTTCTAAAATCATTTTATTTCTGTGGATTCATAGCAGATCCATTCGGTTTCCCCCTCCCTCCCCTCTGGTGCCAGGCCCTATCCCCCCCAGCTTTGTCTGCAGGAGTGGGTGGTACAGAACCGGGCATTGAAATATTGCTCTTAACCCTGAAGGGGAGGCCGGCAGTTGGGGAGCCTGTAAGTACTCGAGTGTGTTTTTTTATGGGAGGAGGTCTGTGCACTCTGTGTCATGCACACTGGGCGAGAGGCCTGGCATATGCTGCTGTTTTTATGGCACTACAGACTCACTCCGCGCTCCCCCCACGGCATCTGTTTAGTGGGCTGTGTGTGTGTGCGCGGACGCGTGTGTGTGTACGAGCATTATGAAGGGTGTTGGTTTGTTGGGGGGTGGGGGGCGTTCCCCTTTGCCCTGCGCCTGGCTTTGTTTCGCCATTTCCAGCTTGAGGGGGTGGTATCCGTGGAAACGGATTTGAATTTCAAGCCAATTTAGGGCCAGAGAGAGAGAGAGAGAGAGAGAGAGAGAGACTGAGGGGTGGGCGAGCGAGTGGGGTGGGAGCCAAAGGCGTTTCCAGGAATTACTCGAAGTAGTGATGCTACAGTTCATGTTTCTACCTACTGTCCAAAACATTAAATATGATGTGTGAATATGGGCGAGCAGCTGGGTTTCATATTCATAAACCTGCTCACAATTTAAGAGGTCTAGCAGATGGGTATGAGAGTACACAGGATGAAGCAACAATCTTCCCTAGATAAAAAAAATAAATACAAGACACATTTGATCATCATTTGTACTCAATTTCATTATTTAAAAACACCTCAAAAATAATTTTCCATTTACCGACATCAAATTAAAAACAGTTTTCAAGGAAGTTTTATTCTTCAGAAGTTTGGTCCTTATAAATATGCATTATATACAAAATAATATTATAAAACATATAAAGAGCAGTGTGTCATATTTAAATTAAACTCTGGAAATAATCATTTTAAAAAAATTACATTATTGGTTCTGTAGTTTTTGAAATTTATTATAGGCAGGCAGTGGTGTGACAGTCTTTTCTCCTTGTTTTCGAGTCTCTTTGTTTTTCTCAGTTGGGTTGCATAAAAAAAAACATTTCTATGCAAACTTTTTCTCTTGGATCTTGCTGGCACGGCACTGACTATTGCGCTCTTGTGGTTTTTCTCTTCAAATCCCTGTTGATTAAAAAGTATTTTCCCCGATTTTTTTTTTGTAGTAGTGCAAATGATCCAAGAACAGACAAGGGCACAAATTTAGCATTCAAACCCCCTCTCTTTTAAGGCTTCTAGTGAATTTGGGCTGCATACAATCTTCACCGTTGCGTGGAAAAGTCTGTCATTTTCCCTGTGATTGACAGTTGAAGATTAGTTTCAGACATTCATAACTCTCAGTGTTTGTGAGGTTGGATTGTGACAGTGGGTGAGTTCACTCGTCTCGACCCTGAGTCTTTGCATAGCAGGCGAAGCTGGCAGGAGTGAGTGTGTTGGGGGTATGGGAGGGGGGGATTGGAAGGGGTCAAATCTTAGGCACCTTTTTTTACTGATTGGTTGGCTGTCAAAGTCTTCATGATTATCACACAAGGCCGGGTCAGACACGAGGGATCCACCTCCTTCTACTGTCCAGGATGGGCGAGATTTTAAATTAATATTTGAGTCTTCACACCTTGCGTAGTCAGTCTATTCGCCAGTCCTTTTTCAACCATTGTCACAACTGAGAGGAGGTCCTTCACTGTACATGTTTTGCATACAAACACTCGGTCAACATAAAGTTTCTGTTTTTTTTTCAGAGCAGAAGTTTCTGCCCTCTCCAGTTCTCAAGTGTTCCAGAGCAGCAGTGGACATCTAAAACAATCTCCAGTCTCTTCTCAGCATTTGTAAACAATCCAGAATATTTTATTCTGCCTCGATTGTGTCTTTTTTTTTCCTCGTTCCTTTTGCCTCCGGACCCCTCACAGTTTATACCTGAAAGGGAAAAAAAAGAAGAGAGAAAAATTGTAAAAAACACAACAAAATAACACAATAATGTGCTTTTCTAACTCTTATAGGTCATGCGCTCTGGTATCACCGTTATATTTTCTTTGGAAATGAAACATCTTAAAAATTCCACAAAATGCCACAGCAGTAAAACATAGCACCTCTGAGACAGAGCGGAGCCAAACATGTGTGAGGAATCAGTATAAGTTCGGACTTAAGGTCATCACATAGCCAGGATAAAGAATCGCCGGTGTAATTTACACAAACCAATAACGCAGTTTACCCAGAATTCAGTCTTTCTACAAAGAGCAGTATCCCCTGTCATAAAAGTTGTTGCGCCAGAGAGAAATGGTGCACCTGGGATGACGTTTCAAGTAGGAGGATGTGCGGAAATGCAGATGAAGATGTGATTTTCTTTTGGCTTACCTCGGTCGCTATGACGCACTCCCTCCTCTCCTCCGCTATAACGAATACCGACTGGTACATGGAGTCTCTTGAGGAACATATCGTTGATATCCGACACTCTGGCTTTTCACTGCAAACACAAATCACGCCTTGCGTTATTACACAAACTCAAAGCACATGGCGGTGCTGTGCATTAGATGCACATATACAGTGAGTTATCAAATATATAGAAACTATGAAGAATAATGTGTTTACAAGTCTGAAAATAACAATCGGGGCTCACTGTTGGGTTCAAACTACTGAATTGAGGCAGTGCTTGAGTGACTTAACCCCTTAACTTCCATTAATTTCCTCTGTATTAACACATAAATAGAGGAGACCTATGGAAATAGTCCTAGTACTAGTTTAGTACAGTAATGTGAATATGGTTTTTCTTACCTGTACATTCTACTCAAGGGCATTTTGTCTTCTAAACATTTGTCATAAATAAGACTTTTATCCTCTTGTGACTTTTCATCCTTGAACTCCTTCGATTTAGAGTTGTAAGAGTCCAAGTGATAGTTTTTATGGATAAAGTTTGATTTCTCCGAATCGCAGTCCACCTCCAGGCTCATTTTCTGGTTGGTGTTTTTCAGCTGCGACTCCGGGATCAGGTTGTCTTTCTGAACGTTGGACAAGTTGTTCATAGTCTCTGTGTCTCCCCTCTCTCTCTGGGCCTGCCTGTGGATGTGCCTCAAAGCCAATCCCACCATGCACAGCAGCACCAGCAGCGCCACCAGTCCCACGGCCAGAGACACCGCCGCCCACTGGAAGCCGTCTTGGATCTCTCCGTCGGTCACGGGAGAGGTCACGGCGGCGAAGAACTCGCAGCGAGGCCCGGTGAAGCCTGACGGGCAGATGCAGGTCACCGGAGGCTTGCCCGGCCCACCGCCCCCGGCGCAAATCCCCCCGTTGAGGCAGGGGCGAAGGGAGCACTCGTCCAGGACTCTGTCGCAGTTGCGTCCCCCGTACCCTGCCGGACAGGCGCAGGTGTAGTCGTTGATTCGATCTTGGCAGGTGCCTCCGTTGAGGCAGGGGTTACCGGCACACTCGTTGATGTTGATTTCGCAGCGTTGGCCGGTGAATCCCGCACGGCAGCTGCAAACGCGCGCGCCATCGTGGATCAGACACAGTCCTCCTACAGAAGAAAAGGGAGACAAGACAGAAAAATTAGCATCCATAAACCTTCCCATGAGGCTTCAGTTCACACATCTCCATCAAGTGTGACCACAGCATTGTTCTCCCAACGCAAGCCAATCCCAGAGCCCGACATGTTTACAAGAAGACAGAAATCAAGCCATGCTGGATATTTGTCCCCTTTTTCATCAACAACCGCGGCGAGCCGTGGCGACATTTACAAGCTGCTGCTCCGAGCTGCCGAGTGTTTATACGGAGGACAATAGACACCAAGTTCCCACCAATTCCTGTTGTTCCACACTGCTTCCACTGTTGCAGGAATTTGAGGGGGGGTAGGAGAGAGAATAAGCGAGGGGAAGTTCAGAAAGGGGAGGAAGACTGTACCATTAGCGCAGGGAAGCGACGTGCACTTGTCCACTCTCTTCTCGCAGTTGAGTCCGGTGTAGCCGCGGGGACACTCGCACATGTAGCTGCGGCCATTGTCCTTCTCCCAGCACTTGCCGCTGTGGAAGCACGGGGAGTCGGCGCAGGTCAGCAGACTGTGCTCGCAGTGGGAGCCCTCGAAACCTTGGAGGCACGTGCACATGTAGCCACTTTCCAAATTCTTGGGGGAAAAAGAAAGGAGAAGTTAGGGCGGACAGTTAAAAAAAAAAAAAAATGTGAATACTAAAATATAATGTATGTATGTTTCCAGCTTACTGTGCATATCCCTCCATTCCTGCAGGGGTTGCTGTCACACTCCTGCATCACCAGCTCACAGTTGACCCCCGTGTAACCCGGCATGCAAGTGCATGTGTAGCTGCCCTGTCCGGTGTTCATACAGGTGGCGCCATTCACACAGGGATGGTGATGGGTGCAGAAGTTCAGGTCTGGGGGAGAGAGAGAGAGAGAAGAGTGTTTGTTTACAGGGAGGAAAAAAAAGAAAAAATCTACCCTGGATGTGGACAAAGCTAAGAAACAACTTCAGGGGAAAAGCTAATTTGCTAATGCTTTCAAGTTAATTCAAATGAATACAAGTAATATGAGAAGATCTCTTAAAAAGGAACAGCAGCAGTGGTCCAAGTTGTCGAGTGTACCTTGGTCACATAATAGGCCTCCCCAGCCCTCCTGACAGTGACACTGCCACGGCAGCTGGCAGGTGCCATGCTTGCAGGCCGGGTACTTCTTACACTCGTCGCAGAACGTGCCCTGCCAGCCTTCTCTGCATCTGCAAAAATGAAGAAATATGTTCACTGATTAATCACTTATTCCTCATATTGTAGAACTCATAATTGCCATGAATAACATATCTGAATCTGGCACTTAAAACTCTATTTAAATCATGCACATAGTCAACTTAGAGGGAATGAAAGCAGACATCTATGCTGTACAGCTCTATCATGGATTAGCTGGCGATTACATTAAGAAATCAGTCATCAATCATGTAACCAGACATTAATAGCTGCACCAGAGTTGGATACAGTCATTAAATGCTCATATAAATCCATCACAAAAAAATGAAAAATTAAAAGCGATTTCAAGCACTGGTAATTGTTTTTTCCCCTCAACCTCATGACATCATTACACATTAGTTATTGCATGCAAACAACTTTGTTTTTTTTGTGTAACCATGACGAATAATGACATAAGTGTAGTCCACATTGCAAACAATGCGTATGCAGTAATTATAGGGTAAACAGAGGCAAACAATCTCAAAGGTTTGTGCAGTATATTAAGGATAAATCATGATAATATCATAGCACAAAGGTGAAATATTGCTTTCAAGATTTCTGGCAGCAAGCCAACAGTCAAAGCGTTTTTTTTTTTCTTTTCTTGTTTCCCATGAATATCCGTTTCTCAGCAACCTCGTCCAAACCATGAGATTGTGGGACTTAAGATGTACTTTTAAGGTTTCAACATTCGCTGAGTGAGCAGAGGCAGCTTTAACGGTGTTGGGTATCTGAAGGGTTTAACCTACATTTGGGCCTGTTTTAGCGGTGGGAATGATGGATTTGTGTCTAAAAAAAAAAGAAGGCAAAATAGGATTCAGGGGGGAATTTCTCACAGAGAGCGGAGCGGGTGTGTGTGTGCGTGTGTGTGTGTGAGTTATCCTTGCTGGTGAGTGAGTGAGTGATACCGGGGGTAGTGACAAGAGAGGAACATGGGAAGCAGAGCGAGTGACGCAAGGAGACGAGCGAGGGAACATGCTCACAGTTTGTTGATTTGCTGACCTTTAACCTCTCTTGATAAACGCTACGGATGCTAGAAAAGCCTATGTGAATCTTCAAGGGATGAAATATCTCTATCCCGCTTTGATTAGCTGTATATAAATATAATTTATAAGAGTTGCTGATGCAAGACAATGAACTTTAAAAATGGATTTTTAGAGAAACACAACACCGTGTGTCCCATATGTGTACTACCTTCCTACACAACAGCCAACACCTATTTCAACACTTCGCTATTATTAATACTTACACACACTCCCCAGGTTTGGAGCAGTTTCCATTCCTCTCGCTGCAGCCCTCCAGACAGATAGCTAAAGGAAAGAGAAAAAAAACTTTTCAGTAAGTCTGCAGATGTTTCTGGTGTCAAAAGTTTCACAACTTTTCAAATTGTTAAAAAAAATATATTCGGATGCAATGTAAGAAATACTCTTACAATGAAATATATGCAGTGTAAAATAACAGTGTGGAGCCACTCACACTCTATAACAACCAAGGCTGCAGAGGCCTCATTTTCTTGAAATAGCCCACTGTGAGCCTGTATATGTTGAAGTACATGAAGGCCTCAATCTGTCTCAACTTTCCTTCATTTGATCTAAACCTGTCCGCCACACCCCCAGCTGCCACAAATCGGTTGAGGGTTTTGTTTGTCCTGTTTTAAGTGTACCGGTCTTTGCATGACAGTGATTCTGCAGGGCGACATATCAGGCTGCTGACGGTAAGCGGCCGGTTTAGTGCAGAACAGATGCTCGCTCTCAATAGCAGACAGCTGTCACTATTGTTGTTTGTGGTCTGCCACAACCATATTTGCAGCTGCTACTACCGCGCGCCCCAACAATGGATAGGGGGACTAAACATCGATGGCGCGTGGCGGATAATAATGCCCGCGATTAACCTTGGCGCGTGCAGTCAGTCGCCCGCCCGAGCTCCTCCTATCGATGCACGCTCGCCCCCCCACCCGTCTGCGGATTAGGTTACCGGGCACGAGCGGTACAGTATGGAGGTACCAACAAGAGAGATGTTATTTTAACAACAACAAGAGCTCTTAGTTCTGGGTGTGGACTTTCTTTAGGTGTAACAAACAAAACGTCAGGTAAATGCACACCTGTGTGAGTTAATTTGGATATTGACAAACTTAAGGAAGTAGGAAGTGACTCTTCAATTGTAACAAAACGCCAGGTAAATGTACACCTGTGTAGGCTAATTTGAATATTGACAAGCTAAGGAAGTAGCTAAGCTAGGAAATGTACCTTAAATTGCAACAAAACGTCAGGTAAAGGCACACCTGTGTGAGCTAATTTGGATTAGTGATGGGAATTCCGGCTCTTTTTAATGAGCCAGATCATTTGGCTCAGCTCACCAAGAAGAGCCGGCTCTTTCGGCTCTTCGTTTTACCACTTCTGCCTTTTTATAATTCAGCCAAATGTATCACTGTTTTGCTTCGTTTCCGACTGTCACTCATCTTTTCTGCTATTCGCGCACCACACTCTTCTCTCTCTTTCTCGCCTCCTCTCCCTTCTGCTCTGTACCTGTAGACCGCGCGGAGAAGATCATCCTATCATTGTGCCTTGAATTAAGTAAAGAAAAAAAAAAAAACGGCTCTCGGACGGGAGCCGGCTCTTATCGTTCACTTAAAAGAGCCGGCTCTTTGAACCGGCTCGTTCGCGACCAACGCATCACTAATTTGGATATTGACAAGCTAAGGAAGTAGCTAAGCTCAAAAGTGACCTTTAAATTGTAACAAAACGCCAGGTAAATGTACACCTGTGTGAGTTCATTTGAATATTGACAAGCTAAGGAAGTAGCTAAGCTAGGAAATGAACCTTAAATTGCAACAAAACGCCAGATAAAGGCACACCTGTGTGAGTTAATTTGCATATTGACAAGCTAAGGAAGTAGCTAAGCTAGGAAGTGATCCTTTAGCCTTTACAGATTCATGCTCATAAGCCATTTATTTCCGATTTAATTAGGATGATTTTAACGCCAGGTAAATGCACATCTGTGTAATCTAATTTGAATATTGACATGCCAAGGAAGTAGCTGAGCTAGATAGTGACCCTTTAGCCTTTACAGCTGTGCTCATTAGCTATTCTTCTGGTTTAATTAGGATGATTTTGACCACTACTGCTTGCCTGTGGTTATCTTAAAATCACAGTTATTGTGCTTTTCAACTGAGTTTCTTCCAACTTCCTAAACTATTTAGGCCCAGTCTTGTTTAAATTGATGTATGGGAGTGAGAGAGAGAGAGAGAGAGAAAGAGAGAGAGAGGGGAAATTATAGTGTGTGAAAGATGCCCAATCTATCTTTCTCATGTATATTTTCTGTAGTCACCGGACGATTGATGTGTCTGTAATTGCAACACGTGAGCCCATCTGGTTAGAATTTGGCGCCACAGTCAAAATAGCACATGCCAATTTCTCTTTCGCCACCGAGTGACATGGATGACAGATCCGCTGTCACCCCGTGCGGCCACACATCCAGCACATGGTAACTATTACTCTCACGGTGCCTCCTTCCAATCTACTCTTTGATTAATTTGTTTTGGTGAAAAAGGGCCCTTGGTATTGTGGAGCCAAATGGCACCGGGCCTCCTCCTCGTAGACCCATTCAGAGCTGTCCAAAACATGGGAGTGTTGGCCTATGATTTGGCCAGGCGGGTTAGCACGAGTATAATGTGCCTGTTGTCATGCTAAGCCGTCTGTCCCTCGACCCATATTCAATGAGCGTTCACAAACCCACAACCAATTACACAACGGAATTATATGACTGCAAATTATATGAGGCATTCTACACCAAAATTGCCTGTCAGACTTGCCAGATATCATTACGTCATGTCTCGTTTTAGCACTCAGCATCTTGTGGCCTTAATGATGATGACCTTTGGGTTATCTTGCAGCTTAATAACTAGTGATATCTTTTTTTTCTCTCCAGGACTTGAGCCATGATGATGAAGGTCAAAGGTTGTACACCATGAGGAGACCTCGCAGAAGTAACAACTCTTTTAAGGTAAGGACCCAATCCTACAACGAGTTCTTATCATACCACAACAGGCCGAAACAGATTGCGCTATCTATAAGTCATTTGCAAACATCTGGATGACCCTCTTGTGTTAAAAAAATACATCAACACAGGCTCAGAGAAACACTGAACAACAAAACCCCATATAAAAGAGAGCAAGACCAGTGCTGATATACAGTAAATCATCCAGGTGAATAGGCCTAATAGAAGATTCCTTACGTTCTTCGCAGTATTTCCCCTTCCAGCCAGGCAGACAGGATAACTGCCCGTCACGGTTGCAGGTGTAGTGGCCAAATCGGTCGTCCCGGGGCGCGCATTTTTTGGAACAACTTTCACCGTAGTAGCTTTCGTTGCAGATGAACCGGTAAGAGTATCTGAGCTCTGTCTGCTTTTCAGGTTGTGTATACTGAGTCCAGTCAGTGCCTACACCCAGCTGTCTTTGGATGGCCATGAAGCTGATCAAAAAGTCTGGGTTGTTGGTATCTGAAAGAGGAGAAAAAGAGAAGGAAGTCAGAATTAATGTAGGAGATCTATAACCTCTTTTATGTCCTGGGATGATTGTGTGGTTTTGTGTCAAGAACTGCATCATAAATTGCTTGTGGGTTCAAAAGTCATCCACTTTCGCTTTAATAATCTGCCCAGCACCAAGCTGCATCCCTTATCAAATCCCATACAGCTTAGATGAAAGATAAACTCAGGTTGAAATTTCCTCTTTCTTTTCCGTCAGCGAAAACATTCCCAGGCCCAGTCCCCTCTTCCAAAGGGCGGAACAGAGTAAGGTGTAAAATACAGGAAGATGCAGTCAGGGGTTTTTGGCAGGCGCTGTGTATTCTCACCAAAGCCCACGGCTCTTTCCCACGACCAAAATAAACCAGAGGAAGTTCAATTGTATTGGGTATAAGAATGAAAAAGGTGTTCTGAAGTTCATAACAAAGGAGTGAAAATGTGTGAAATTATGAACAATTAACGGGAGGGAAATGATGGGTGACTGAGCTGTATTTAGTAGGCAATAAACATTTAGCTTTTTTTTGTGCAAAAATGGGAAACTATTGTAAGGGTGTTAAATGTACAGACAGAGCTCCCTCCTGTGGTGAAAAAACGTTGCACTTACCTACAGGTAGATTTCCATAAGGTGAATGCCAGGCTTCAATTATTAATGAAAATGACCCCTATAAGGACAAAAACACATGCAGTTAATTCATATCCATTGTATATTTTATTTTTAATACAAAGCTCATAATTTACACTTTTTTCTATTTTTCTATTTGATAGACTGCTGATTTTCTTTAAAGAGCCATTATCAATTAATATGTGTCACAATGATCATCAGCATGGCCTTGTGGGGTTTTGAAATGAACGACGTCGCAGCAGTCCAATCTGTTTGTCTGCTTGAGTATTACCTAATGATATGGATTAGATGAGCTGACCAATAACCGGTGCGCTCCCAAAATGCACAGCAGTTTCCCCTACATAAACAACACATAATAGCAGTCGCTGTATACACAAAAAACACAAAATAAAGTGGATGCACTGATCCGTGCACAGCTCTTACCGGCCATCCAAAGGTGAAGGGTATCTGGATCGGTCTGGGTAAAGTGCCACTGTCCTTGGCGCTGAAAGAGTTTGTCCCCAGCACCGCTGTCATTGTACTTCCAAAGATGCAGTCACCTGGCGAGACCACAGCCTGATAGTTCTTCAAGCAAATCCTGAAATAAGTCCTGCAGCTGGGTTTGCACGCGTTCCCATTTGCCAGCAAACCTTTGTGGTTTTTAAATTCGTGCAGATCGAGCTCAAAAACACCGGATCCAAATACCTAAAAGAGAAGGAAAATAGCAATATTTAAATAGCTTATTCTTGTATAAGTGAAACAAAAGTGGCTCATCTCCATCTCCATCTGTTTTGGACCACCCTTGCACAGGAGATGCGTTTATCCTCCTTCATATATACCTGTGATATCAACGAGGTGCTGAATGCGATGGTAAAGGTGAACCAGGCTGCCATCCTTTCTCGCTTCTCCAGGGCAGCCAATAAAAGCAGTTTCCTATTCCAAAGTATTTACACCAAGGTAAACAAATGGAGAAAAAAAAATAAAAAAATCATGTATAAATCCTTCTTCACTCCCAGGGAGTACGTATAGCTCCTTGTTTTTGGCGTGCGTCAAAAAGCTGTCCAGAGAGAAAAAAAAAGCGTCTCCAAGTTATCCAAAAGGTGAGACCAATATCCACTGCTTCTTTTCTCTGTCAGCAGGCGTCCTCTGTCTCCTCCTCTAGTGGTATACTGTATACTCCACAATGGTCACTCCGTCAGAGCTTGTTTTGGTGCTGAACTTGGTGCGTCAGTGCGCCACACGGACGTTCATCACTCGTCTTATTACACTCAGTGAATGAACCGTGGTGCGCCTCCTCCCAGATATATAGACTTTGCACTGCGCTTGCTCATTACATAAACCGTCAATCACTCCGGCTGACGCCGCCCACTCTACACTGTTAAGAATTTCTACCAGTAAAATAACAGTGAAGAAACTGATGGCAGCAGGGTTGCCTTTATGTTACTGTAAAATTAACATTATTATACTGTCGCTGAAATGTACAGCTTTGTACTGTTAATGAAAAATACTGTTTTTTTTTCAATTAATTTCACAGTATTTTACAGTTATTTTACTGTTTAAAGATACATTATATAGCTGTTTTTCCACCTTTCTTTTACATTATCTTACTGATTTGTTTTAATGTACTATTTATTTTTTACATACATTTTAATAAACATTATTTTTTCCCCTAGATGAATAGACTTAGCAGGTTACAGACATAGGAATAGTCACACTAAATACAATTAAAGGCACTTGTTAGGAAAAAGGCTATAATAGACTTGTTGACACTTTTCCCAAAAATGTCTGTCTATAGCTGGCTACAAGCACAGAATGCAAACCATAACAACATGTGAGTGAAGAACAATAAAGCTAATTCACTGATTTTACAATCATGTACAATGTACAAGCCTCACATGTGCAGGTCAGGTCCTAGAATTAAAAAAAATACTGCATGAAACTGTTACTGATGATACTTTAGACAGTTGATCAGTGCTGTTTTTTTAAGAATGCATTATAGTTCAGTTAAAAAACCGCCTATGAGCGTAATTTAACAGGTTTTCTTTTGTATTAATTGTAAAGCACTGTTTTTTTTTTTTTAGCAATAACAGGTTAATACTGTTGAAATCCTGCTGTAAATTAACAGCAATTGTTTACAGTGTACATATTCAATCCCCTTCCCTTCTAACCCAACAACAATTATCCAGATTTAATACCCACACTGGCACTGCATGCACTCACCACCACCATGGACATACTGGGGGTGATTATTAACAAGCCCCCTAACATCTGTTGACTTATTTTTAGCGCACAATGCGAACCCTGACGCACATTTTACACATTATAGGACAGTGAGTGAGGACAATGAAAGAGAGAGCTGGAACTTGGAGAATGGAAAGCAAGGAATTCAATTTACTCCCTTGCACCCCTTTTGCCCTTTGGTTCCACTCAATTGCACGCCTAATTAGCCCTCACTACTATACTTTCCTGTCAGATCCTGCTCTTTCTGTGGGGGTCATACGTGTCTCTCTCTGGGGCTATGTCACAAACAATGAAACTAGAAATAAGATTAGAAGAAAATGCATCCCCAGCATTTTTTAATAGATGTTGATGTTGAAATTCACTTTTTTTTTAGGCAGTCAGAAGCAAAACAGATCCATAATCTAGACATACACCAGAACAGAGCAAATGTCCTACAATATAACCTATCTATGTGTATTTCTTACATTAATATCGATTTATCCATTATAGCAAGGCAAGGCAGTTTCATTTGTAGAGCACATTTCAGCAACAAGGCAATTTAAAGTGCTTTACATAAACATTCAAGAACATTGAGACAAAGTGCAAAAAAAACATTAAGACATAATTAGAACAGTTATAAAAACATTAAAGATTAGAAAATAAAAACAAGCTAAAAATAAAAGCTAGGATAGAAGCTAAAATGGAGTAATAACACACAAGAGTAAAAGCTTTAGTGTAGTATTTAAGATCATTATCTGGTTTAATAAAAGTCAGCAGCATCAAACAGGGAAGTTTTAAGCTTTGATTTAGAAGAACTCAGAGTTGGAGTTGGTCCTGCAGGTTTCTGGGAGCTTGTTCCAGATATTTGGTGCATAAAAACTGAACGCTGCTTCTGCATGTTTAGTTGTGACTAATGCAAATGTGGTTGCTTTTACGCACGGATATACGCAGGCCCTCATTGTGTCCAAACTGGCATTTAGTCCCTGACATGTCATTGTGGGTGTGTTTCATGTTGTTGGCGGCGTGTGCCCCTTCATGCCCACCCATGATGCGTTTTACGGTTTAGAGGCAGCGTGCCTCCTATTGTTGCGGCGCGTGTCCCTCTCTCGCCCTCATGCGGGTGTAATGTGCGGGAGACAGAACTATTCAGCTGTATGCAAATGAGCTCTCTCTCTCTCTCGCTCTCTCTCTCTCTTTCTCTCTCTCTCTCTCTCTCTCTCTCTATCTCTCCCTCTCTCTCTGTCTCTCTCTCTCCCTCTCTCTCTCCATCTCCCTCTCTCTCTCTCTCCCCTTCTCTCTCTCTCCCTCTCCCTCCCCCTCTCCCTCTCCCTCTCTCTCTTTCTGTCTCTCTTTCTTTCTCTCTTTCTCTCTCCCTTTCCTCTCTTTCTCTCTCTTGCTTTCTCTCTCTACCTCTCTTTCTTTCTCTCTCACTCTCTCTTTCTCTCTCTCCCTCTCCCCTTCTCTCTCT
>CAKAOH010038341.1:0-98424 GCA_916701665.1 Sebastiscus tertius | reverse complement strand
TATAATTTCTTTTTTTTATTTTTTTATTTTCCAATATAACTTTTTTAATATTTTTTTTACCTTACCATTATAATTTATTTTATTATTATTTATTTTCCAATATAACTTTTTTAATCTAATTTTTACTTTACCATTATAACTTTTTTATTATTATTTATTTTCCAATATAACTTTTTTTATATTTTTCTTACTTTACCATTATAGCTTTTGTGGGACTACTTTTATCTATATCATTTTGTAAACAGTTTTCTTGGTTTTATTTTGATGAGACGTCCCCGGCGGATCTGAGAGTATTACGTCACTTACGTATTGCGTCACTTGCGTCAGCGTGACAGAAGAAACCAACATGGCAGCGTCCTTACAGCGCTTCACGTCTGCTGGCAGATTTCTCCTTCAAAGACATTTATTGAAGACAAAACCTTTAATCAGGGTAAGAACAATGTGTTTATAGTGACGTGTTTAACATTATAACACTTCCTCTATAGTTTGACAGTCATCAGTGTTCAGTTTAAAGAAGGAAAACCTCTCAACAACAGTCCAACCAGAGAACAGCTGAGACCTGCTGGTTAATAACATGAGGGGCTAATGCAACATGAAGTAATACCAGTCATACCAGTCATACCAGTCATATCTGACCTGTTTAGTCCAGTTAAACCACCACATAGGTTAGTTAAATTCATTATCTCTGGCAGTAGCAGCCTCACTGTCCTAAATGTGCAGAATCATCATGACTGGCTGTTAATGTGTGTGTGTGTGTGTGTGTGTGTGTGTGTGTGTGTGTGTGTGTGAGAGAGTGTGTGAGTGAGTGAGTGAGAGAGAGAGAGAGAAAGTACTGAGTGTTGACTTTTACTGGGACCCTGTCTGAGTGAAACAACTCCTTACCCTTATCTCTTATGTAGATTTCTATATAATCACATTGTAATAATCTCCTGCAGTGCAACTCTTCTGCAGACTTTGTGACTCTGTATAACCAGTTGCCTCTTCTTGCAAGAATAAAATACAACAAAGACATTTCATCTGTTTGAGATCTTTATTTCAACGTTCATTGTGTGTGTGTGTGTGTGTGTGTGTGTGTGTGTGTGTTCTTCACCTGCAGCTCTCAGCTGGACCTCACCGACTGTTGGCTACTCAGGCTGCTCAGCAGGTGGCTCTCAATGTCCCTGAAACCAAGGTGACCACTTTAGAGAACGGACTGCGGGTGTCTTCGGAGGACGCTGGAAACACCACCTGCACGGTGAGTTAACAAGTTCCCCCTCTTAAACACTTGCTGTTTATTTGGTCTGATTAGTTGTATTTGCAATAATAATTGAGAAAAGTAAAAATACAAGAATCAAATAAAATGTGTGGGTTAACTTAAATGACCCTCTCCAATCCAAGCCACAATAAAGAAATTCAAGGTTTCTTTTATTTTTTGGGGAACAAATCAAAAGAGTTGACAACATTTTGAATAATTTGCTATAAATTACTGAGTTGTGCTGTATCATTAAAACCTGCATATCTACAGTTCGTGCCAATAAAACAAGCATATTGTGTCCATTACTACGTTACCCACGTTAGCTTTGGTTCAAGAGAAACTCTGATATGATGACATTAGGGGTGGTAAGAAAATATAGAGTATCGCGATATTATGTTTTGTCACACTGTCTCAAAAACACTATCGATTTTTATATAGTTATATTTAAAAACCTTGTTTATATAGTTTACATGCAAAGATTAACTCTCACTCAATACTTATTATGAGGGCGTCCTTGAAAAATGTTCTCCCCTGTCAGAGGTCCCTGGCCCCGAAGAGTCTGAGAACCCCTGCTGTGATGTACAGAACAATATCATTAAGCACCTTTTGATGGGGATTCTTCTTTAATTTGTAATTAAAGTCACCTAAGTTGAGTTGCAAGTGTCGGCAATATAAAATCATCCAACCAGTTAAAATAAAAAACAGTCAACTCACAGAGGTGGGTGTGAGTCATGAGACAGGTTTATCCAAATGCCTAATGAAGAGTTGAGCTCCGTCAATACAGAAGACAGCCTCAGCTCAGGTATCTGTCTGAAGTTCTGGTACAGCAGCAGAGTGTGTTTGGATATTAATCTGTGGATTCATACTGTCTTCATCCAGGTGGGTCTCTGGATAGACGCCGGCAGTCGCTACGAGAACGAGAGAAATAATGGCACCGCACATTTCCTGGAACATATGGCCTTTAAGGTGAGATCACAGCGCAGCAAAGTGTTTACTTCTGCTAACTGGACCAACTGGTTGGTCGTCTATAGTTTCTTATTTACACATATGCAACAATTTTAAAGACATTTTACTTTAGATTTAAAAAAAAATAACTGCATAAATATTATAATGTTCATGACTTATAAAAATAAATGGTATGTCTTGTTTTCAATACTGTGAAACATATCCTAAGGTTTGTTGTGTACTGTATGTGTGTGACAGGGCACCAGGAAGCGCTCCCAGCTGGATCTGGAGTTGGAGATCGAGAACATGGGGGCTCACCTGAACGCCTACACGTCCCGAGAGCAAACTGTGTATTACGCCAAAGCTTTCTCTAAAGATCTTCCACGAGGTACAGTAGAGCGCAGCAGGGCAGGGCAGCTGATCGTTACAGCGAGATTAAGGCCACATTGTGGCATGTAGTGATGAACATAAGGAGGATTTAAATGGTGATGAAGAAAGGGAGCATACATGTTATTGCTTGACAGAGAATTGTATATTAGAAATTGATTACATTTTAAGAAAGAGTCCCAGCTAAGTACTGCACATTCAGCCTACAAAATAACACCTTGAATACACAGAACGCAGACTGATGTGTTTGAATAATGAAAAGAAATCATAGTTCCATTCCTCCAAATAAATAATGTTCCTGTTTTCTTCTCTCCCAAGCTGTGGAGATCCTGGCTGACATCATCCAGAACAGCACCCTGGGTGAGGCGGAGATCGAGAGGGAGCGAGGGGTGATCCTCAGAGAGATGCAGGAAGTGGAGACCAACCTGCAGGAAGTGGTCTTTGATTACCTGCATGCTACCGCGTACCAGTCCACAGCTCTGGGCAGGACCATCCTGGGCCCCACCGAGAACATCAAGTAAGACCGAACATTCATTTCAAATGCAAAACTGCTTTGGTCTACAGAACACAGGATCTCTGTTGCACACTGATCTCAGTGTGGTTTATGTTTAGGGTTAGGTCTCACCTCAACTTGCTGTGGAAATGCTGTCTTGTACATGCTGTTTTCATGCTGTATAGTAAGTGAGTTGTATTTGATTGCAGGACGATCAACAGAGGAGACCTGGTGGAGTACATCACCACTCACTACAAAGGCCCCAGAATAGTGCTGGCTGCTGCTGGAGGTCAGAGCTCGTTATCCTCTCACTTAGTTATAGGTCAACAACAAGAAGTAGGCTAATGGAGAATCTTGGTCTTGGGGTGTTATTTATTTTTTTAGACTAATTAAAGTCAGCCGACATTACTGTTGATTCTGCATGAACTCACACCAGATATAAAGTTATGGATTCATACTAAAGTTAAATGTGACTTTGAGGTTATTCTGACCTTCAGGACGTTTCTGTGATGTGTGTTTTTTGTTCAGGAGTTTCACATGATGAGCTCAATGATTTGGCCAAGTATCATTTTGGAAAACTTCCTGGCAGATATAAAGGTGAAGCCCCGGCTCTTCCTGAATGCCACTTCACAGGAAGTGAGGTAAGGTTGATTTCTTTAGTCTAAGACCACACATTATTATCTAATTATTAATAAAATGTAATGTTTATTATCATTGTTGCACGTAAAAAAAACCACAACAAGAACATTGTCAACACTTTATTTCAAGTTCATGTTAGAATAGCACAGCCTTACTGACAGTGGGAAAACTTAACCAGTGAATGTGTTTTGCTGTTGCTTCAGATCCGCGTGCGTGACGACAAGATGCCTCTGGCTCACATCGCCATCGCAGTGGAGGCGGTTGGATGGTCACACCCCGACACCATCCCCCTCATGGTGGCAAACACACTTATTGGAAACTGGGACCGCTCGTTCGGCGGCGGTGTGGTGAGTACTGATGAAAGCTCCACTCCTATTTACTTTAGTTTAGATTTCTTCCACCAGTTGTGTCAACCATACCTAAACACACACATTTAGTCAGCAATTGACCAAACACTTCAGGAGCCAGTTAACTGTAAGACTGTACTTTTATTATTGCACAGGTTGGGCTTTCCATCTTGTAACCATCCCTTTTGTATTGTGTCATTTGTGAACCTAGAATCTGTCCAGTAAACTGGCTCAGATGGCCTGTCAGGGGAACCTGTGCCACAGCTTCCAGTCCTTCAACACCTGCTACACAGACACAGGCCTGTGGGGGCTCTACATGGTGTGTGAGCCCGGCACCGTCAACGAAATGATGCACTTCACTCAGATGGAATGGTGAGTGCACACACAGAAAGGACAGATCAGATATACTGTAGAAATGGTACGTTACAAACCATAAAACACTGAGTGTGTGTGTGTGTGTGTGTGTGTGTGTGTGTGTGTGTAGCTGCTGTCTCCTTCCAGGTCTAAATATAAAACGGATGATTAATCTTGTTGCTCTCATGTTAGGATGTCTCTTTGCACGAGTGTGACGGAGAGCGAGGTGGCACGGGCCAAGAACCTCCTCAAGACCAACATGCTCCTGCATCTCGACGGTAAGTCTGCATCACGTCAGGCTGCTCTGATGATCTGAGAAGCATAATGTAGCGCTGTTTTATACCTCAATGCCGGCAACATGACACGCTATACTGTGACTTTTTATGACACACTATATACTATGACTTTTTTGTCACTTTAATGACATTTTTATGACGTACTATACTTTGACTTTTGTGTGACATTTTTCGACAAACAATACTATGCCTTTTTTTTCATGAAATTTACAACATACTATACTGTGCCGTTTTTTTTGACACTTTACTATGACTTTTTTATGAACATTTCGACATACCATACTACGACTTTTTTTTCGACATTTTATACAACTGCAAGGTGGTAATTGTTGTTTTTGTCTGACATCAACCTGTGTATTTGCTTTCTCCAGGATCCACCCCGATCTGTGAGGACATCGGCAGACAGATGTTGTGCTACAGTCGCAGGATCCCTCTGCATGAGCTGGAGGCCAGAATTGACGTGAGCGGATTCAGTCAAATCTCACCCAACTAAGAATGTATAGAGGTTCCCACATTTCCATCCAATCCAAAGATGCAGCTGTGGCATGCTATGCATCACGTACTGCAAAGCGCTGAATCTGTATCGATGACCTTCTTGCTAACAACTCCTCCAATAAGAAAATCACTAGATTTTAAATTGATCCTATGCTTCATGATAAATCACGCTGCCTTTCTCTCCTTTGAAGATCATTCTACTTCAACTTTTAACTGTAAGGCAATGAGCTATCGGCTCTGATTTATGCCTTCCTAAAAGTAGGAAATGCACCGGTTGAATTGTGGTGTGAAATTAAAATTTTGTATTGTTTTCTTTCTGCCCTTCACCAGGCTATCGACGCCACAACCATCAAGGATGTCTGTACCAAATATATCTTCAACAAGGCTCCTGCCATCGCAGCAGTTGGTATGTTGCTGTTGTTCTTGATTGGATGTAGAGTAGCATCCTTTAGTATAACTCATATACGAAGACTTAGTCATATTGTCTTCAACAATAGCTCCTACGCTTCATGTTGCAAGTTATCTTAATGACAATATTTGGACTTAAAGAAGCTGCCATTTATTTGTTCAAGAGGACTCGATCCCTGCATGTAAAGTTGAATAGGTTAATTAGTTGGATTGATAACATTGTAATTGCTGAGATCTTGGAATTTGGCAACATCAGTTTCTAGGATGTCGCCGTGTTCCCAGCACTCCCTTTGAATGAGTACAGTGTTATCATAACCAATAGAAACAACGGTAAGAGCTACAAAAATACAACCCACGTTGTAATAAACTGTAGTTTCTTTTCATGTTTTCATGACTTGTTTGTTTTTTTCTTCTCAGGTCCGATTGAACAGCTGCCGGACTACAACCAGATCCGCAGTGGGATGTTCTGGATGAGACCCTGAACTGTGAGGACAGATCATCATCATCATCATCATCAACTGTATACACCATGTAAAACATTACACATACACAGTATTTAAGTTTGTAGTATTTTTTCCTCCTTTAATTTTTATTATAAAATAAAGACCAACACAATAATGTTAAAATAACACGGATACTATTCTTTTGTGGTTCTTGTCATTTTTTACTCTTGCCTCCGACTTGTTCCTGTGCAGCTTTCTTGGCTTTAACCATCTCCACCAGTTCCTGCAACAGAAACAGGGAAAACATGTTAGAATAGTACTCACATTTTAGAGGCTCGTGTTACTATTCATGTTCCTCTTGCAAGATTTCACAGCGCCGAAGGAAAACAACCAATCAGAGCCGAGGACTCTCTGATTGGTTGTTTTCCTTCGGTCGTGGTGGAATGTTTCAAATGGATGGAAGCATCCGAAGCACCATCATCGTCTTACCTTGTACCGCTTCATACAGTCTTTCTTGGTTCGTCCTGGGACGGCAGCAGCGATCTTCTCCCACCGCTCAGGTGTGCTGACTGGGTAGGTCTTCAGGGCTTGTTCCAGAAGCTTCTGCTCCTCTGTGGTCCAGGAGGCAGCGTTACCGTCGCTACCGGCGGCTGAGGGACGAAACACACCGCGGTCAATGAGACACATCGTTACACAGAATATTTCATGTCATTCATTAAACACTGTGATCCCCTTGAGCTATTTCCTTGTTTACAATGTGTACACACCTTTCTTGACTCAAACTGGAACTAGTGTGTTTTCATACAGCTAGAGACACTCACCATCAAATCTCTCTGAGGGCACAGCGTTGTCTATGGTGGGTGCTACACAAGCATGTTCCTTCTTGAACTTCTCAAAGGCTTTTCTGTTTATCTCGTCTTTCTGCCCCGGATCTGTGGAGAGGACATTAACAGGACTGATTTAGCTTATTAAAATACAGAAAAACAGCATAGAAAATAGTATTTTAATTAAACTTTACTGTATCTATATCATGCATAAATAGATATAGATTGATTTTTTTTTTTAAACAGTAATGCTCAGTGGTGTGGCCCTGAAGCTCGTTTGCAGTAGTCGTCTCTGAGCTCACCTAGTCGTTGTAGATTCTTGGCTTTGTTGATGACGTCTTTGGCCGTCCTCTTCATGCCACTGGTGGAGTGTAGGTTCATATAGTTGGCAATAACTTCCCATCTGGAAGAGAAAAAAAACAATTCAATTCGAGGACCAAGGATTCTAAGGTATAGTATTCCATAAATATTAATAAAAAGTCATAGTATAGTATGTCATAAAAATTGGTATAGTATGTCAAAAATAATTTAAAAAAGTTATAGTATAGCATGTCTTTTATTTCATGAAAAAAATTCATGGTATAGTATGTCGTAAATTTCATGAAAAAAAAGTTTTAGTATAATATGTCGTAAATTTCATGAAAAAAATTTTTTCATGAAAAAGTTTTAGTATAGCATGTCGTAAATTTTCTGAAAAAAAATTTCATGAAAAAAAAGTTTTAGTATAGTATGTCGTAAATTTCATGAAAAAAAAATTTCATGAAAAAAAAGTTTTAGTATAGCATATCGTAAATTTCATGAAAAAAACATTTTAGTATAGCATGTCGTAAATTT
Organism: Sebastiscus tertius; assembly: GCA_916701665.1. Lineage (NCBI taxonomy): Eukaryota > Metazoa > Chordata > Actinopteri > Perciformes > Sebastidae > Sebastiscus > Sebastiscus tertius. Next base: position 90,725 of record CAKAOH010038341.1, on the reverse strand, counting down.
CATGAAAAAAACATTTTCATGAAAAAAAGTTTTAGTATAGCATGTCGTAAATTTCCTGAAAAAAACATTTCATGAAAAAAAGTTACAGTATAGTATGTCGAAATTTCATGAAAAAAAATTTTCATGAAAAAAAAGTTTTAGTATAGTATGTCGTAAATTTCATGAAAAAAAAAAATTCATGAAAAAAAAATTTCATGAAAAAAGTTACAGTATAGTATGTCGTAAATTTCATGAAAAAAAAATTCCTGAAAAAAAAGTTTTAGTATAGTATGTCGTAAATTTCATGAAAAAAAAATTTTCATGAAAAAAAAGTTTTAGTATAGTATGTCGTAAATTTCATGAAAAAAAAAAATTTCATGAAAAAAAGTTTTAGTATAGTATGTCGTAAATTTCATGAAAAAAAATTTTCATGAAAAAAAAGTTTTAGTATAGTATGTCGTAAATTTCATGAAAAAAAGTTTTAGTATAGTATGTCGTAAATTTCATGAAAAAATTTTTTCATGAAAAAGTTTTAGTATAGCATGTCGTAAATTTCATGAAAAAAGATTTTCATGAAAAAAAGTCACAGTATAGTATGTCGGAAATTTCATGAAAAAAAGTCATAAAATAGTATGTCATCAAAATAACTTAAAAGTCATACTATTGTTTAAACTTTGTGCGAGTGTCTACCTGGCGTTGGTCCCAGCAGGGAACAGGTTGACAGCTTTGATGAGCAGCTGAAGGTCTTCCTCGTTCCAGCCCTTCCCGCCTCCTCCTCCTCCTCCGCTGGCCTGCTCAGCACTGCGAGCCGCCTGCCTCATCTGGACCTCAGCGTCCTTCTCCTTCTGCAGCTGAGCGTTCACCTCCTGCACCTGAGGGGAGCAACGACAACATGTTTGTACACTTTCCGTACATCAACTCGTTCCCTATAACAGCTATAAAATAAATTGGAAATGCCACAAAAAAAAATGTTTAAAAACAAAAGTGCCTTTTTACCTGCTTCTCCACGGCTACCTTGCTGTCCTCTTTTGAGCCTGAGGCCAGGATTTCATTCAGAGACTGCAAGCTGGAAACAGATTAACAAATTACTGTTACACATCTCATACACCACATGCATTAACAAATAATAATATATATATACAAATGATTAAAAAGACATGGTATAGTATGTTATAAAAAAATTAAGAAATCATATTATAGTATGTTATAAAAAAAATAAAGTCATAGTATAATATGTCATGAAAATAATAAAAAGTCATGTTATAGTATGTCATAAAATAATTAAAAAGTCATAAAAAAATTAGAAAATCATAGTATAGTATGTCATAAACTAATTGAAAAGTTATATTATAGTATGTCATAAAATAATTAAAAAGTAATATAGTATGTCTTAAAATAATTAAAAAGTCATATTATAGTATGTCATAAAAATAATTAAAAAGTCATATTAATAATTAAAAAGACAAGAATGGGTCTATATTAAAGAGGGGTGGAGAGGAAGAGGTTGATGTGTTTGTGGTCCTGATCTACAGAAATGTGTCCAAAATAAGTTTGAAAGCATTAAATTCCTCCGAGTGATGATCTTGTAGTTGACTGTACCTCGTCAGCTCCAGACGATCACAGAGCTTCTCTACTTCCTCCATCATTTTCACACTGTCAGCTTCCTCCTCAGTGAAGTAATTCCAGTTCTGCGGAGTGAGAAAAGAACATTAATTTAAGCCCTACGACTCCTCATAGAAATACGTCAGATTGGAGACTATTGAGAACGAACCTTGCAGGTCGTCCTGAGTTTCTGCCTCTCCTTCTTGATGGCCTTCTTCTGGATCTCCTTCTCTTTCTTGGCCTGCTGAGCCACCTGCTTGGCCTCCTCTTCCTCCTTCTCCTTCGCCAAACGAGCGGCCTCCAGCTCCGCCTGCCGGGCCTGTAAAACACACAAGGAACTGACTGATGAGCATTTTGTCCAAAGTGACGGCATCATTTCAAAAGCAAACCTAAAGTCACTCAAATCTAAACCCTGACCAGAAGCCATCTGCTGGTGAGACGTTACGGTCTGTTAAGCAGTCGCTCTTTGATATTACAGTTCATAACACAGCAGCTGTGACGCGTCATATTTAATAGACGTTGCTCTGAGGCAACGAGGTCTCATTTTTTTAGTTACTCAGTTAAAATGCTTAAAGGTTAAATGGTTAATCACTAACATCCCTATCATGAACACACTGGTTGTATAGTTTTGAATGGTGATGACATGGCGAAAAAGTCACGTCCATAAAGCGTGGTAAACGAGACGGGTTCTATGTTTCAAGACGGGTCGGGTGGGTTGCCGACATCACCGCAAACCCCCTGGCTGTCTCCACAACTTTTTTTCTCGTAAAGTTATGACTTTATCCTCATAATATTACGATTTTTTATTCTCGTAATATTACGACTTTTTTCTCTCATAAAGTTATGACTTTATTCTCGTTATATTACGACTTTTTTTCTTATGACTTTTTTCTCGTAATATGACTTTTTATTCTCGTGAAGTTCTGACTTTTTTTTCTGGTAAAGTTGCGACTTTATTCTCGTAATATTACGACTTTATTCTCGTAAAGTTATGACTTTTTTCTCGTAAAGTTATGACTTTATTCTCGTAATATTACGACTTTATTCTGGAAATCTCAGATTGTTGTTTTGCGGCTTCAGACAGATTTGTTTTATTTTCTTTTGCCTAAAATGTCTCTTTTGGTAGTAAAGGTTGCTGACCCCTGCTTAAGGGTGAACATTTAACTCTTCCCTCTAAAAAGTAAAAGCTACAGCTTCTATTTTTATCCTCATTGAAGAAGGTGACAGGTCACAGTATCTGCAGGTACAACAGGTGTACAGTATTATATAACAGTAGTGAATGAGATGACATGCTGACACATAAAAGTCTGTGAAATGTCAAAATAAAAAGTGAAAGTGTGCTAAACATCAAGCCAACTAGCAAGTGTTCAGCTGAATCAGTGCACCATGAGTGAGTGGGTAGCAGCTCTCCCCGAACCCTTTCCAAGCCGACCTGGAGCCAGTTGTGAAGCAGCACGACAGAAAAGTGTAAAGATATCTAAAATAGGTTATTTAATGGGAAACACAGGTTTGGTGTGAATGTGAATGAGACTCACTCGCTCCTTCTCCTCCTGCTCTCTCTTCTTGGCTTCAACTTTAGCCTTCTTCTCAGACTCCTTCCTGGCTTTTTCTTCTTCTTTGAATTTCTTTATTCTAGGGTCTAAGCTGTAGGCGGTATCTGCAGGGAAGCAACACAAACGCATCAGTCTCACTAATATTCAGCAGCGGTATCCTGGCATTCCTTCACCAGATTACAGACCGTTATGAAGCCTTATGATTTGCGTTTCATTCATTTTGCAGTGTGTGCGTGCCGGCTCTGAGAGACTGTACCAACTAGTGTTCGTATTCTGTTCATCTCCTCCTTCTTCCTCTGAGCTCTGGAGGCTCGATTCTGCTTTTCAATCCATCTCCTCTCATCTCGACTGCAAGACAACACGTCAGTCAGACACTTAAAGTTATAACGCAGGGTCTGAAATGTGTCGCGGTAGCTGTGAGACACACACTAACTTACCACTCAGCCTTCTCCTTTTCCTCTTCATCCAGGTATGAGAATTCCCTCCATGAGTCAAAGTTGTACCTTTAACAGAAAATTGAAAGTTAAAACACTCCCTCTTCTCTAAATGCTTTAAATCATATCAACATTTCTTGCTAAAAAAGCAGCAAAAGAAACTCCCCCGCTTACCAAAAAGAGTAAAAATTGTCAACTTCTTCGAAAGAGGACTCCATGTTTCCGAGCTTGGGAACGTGCTTTTTGGAAGACCATCTGGCATTTCTCTCGAAAACGGCAGAAAACACCTCGTAAAAGTTTTTTTCTTTGCCTTCGTTCTTTGAAGGCACGGTGTTGTCAAACGTAGGATCTACGCTGTCGAAGGCTCTCCTCTTCACGGGGTCTGACAGGATTTCTATAGCTGAGGTTCAAACAATGACAGAGAAAACAGTTAGAGGGCCCTCCTGTAATAACATTAGAGCTGATAAGAACTAGAGGCGGCGTTACATACCTTTAGTTATACAGGTAAAGTAATCATTGTCTCCCTCTACGATCTGCTCTCCGGCAGCTTTCCTCTTGTCGGGATGGTGCTTCAACACGATCGCTTTGTCTGTTGAGAAACAGCAGAGAATAAGTTATCTCTTTATAATATATATAATATAAGTTATTTCCACCAACTAGAGAAATGAACCATGCGAGGAGGAGGAGGAAATATACTCACGGGCAGCTTTGATCTGTTTCTGTGTGGCTTTGTACCTCAAGTGTGGGAGCCCGAGGACAGAATAGTGATCTTGATTCTGAAAGAGTAGAGAGTTCAAATGACGAGCTGACATTGGTTATATTTTTATTAGGGCTGTCAAAGCTGACGCTTTAACGCAAATTTGGGGAGACTCGTGGGTACCCATAGAACCCATTTTCATTCACATATCTGGAGGTCAGAGGTCAAGGGACCCCTTTGGAAATGGCCATGCCAGTTTTTCCTCACCAAAATGTAGCGTGAGTGTGGAGCGTTATTTAGCCTCCTTCACGACAAGCTAGTACGACATGTTTGGTACCGATGGATTCATCAGGTTTTCTAGTTCCATATGATGCCAGTATCTTCACTCACGCCCTCTACAACCTCCGGGAGATCGATTGCGTTAATGCATTGAATAAATTAGTGGTTAAACTGATTTGCATTAACGCGTTATTATCACGTTAACTTTGATGATCAAAATCCAATCCTCTTTTCTTCCTATAAAACAAGATATGACGTGTGCTCACGTAAGCTAACCAATGTCAACCAGTAATATCACGACATCCATCAATCAATCTATTTATATCGACCTTTAGGCATGTGTAGAGGCTCCGTACGGCGCTACATTCGAAGCCCGCCCACTTTTTAGCAGTCCAATCAAATGTGAAGGATTTGCTTTAAATCCCTCTCCTAACTGTACACCGCTCAGATATTCTGTTTCACTGAGATTTAAATAAAAGGGAAAGTTACAATTTCATTCAGTTGTCAATGATATCATTTTATAACAACTCCAAATAATGACTTTATATTTGATTCAACAGAATCCAAAATAGTGCCAAAACAAATAGCAAATTAATCCACGAGTGCCTTGACAGAAAAGTAATCAAAGATTTTGATAATTGTTTTACATTTTGTCATTTTGAAGCAAAAAAAGTCCGTCCTTTTCTCATTCCAGCCTCTCAGATGTGAGGATTTGTTTTTTTTGCTGTTTTAAATTGTTGTAAATTGAATATGTTTGAGTTTGGGACTATTAGTTAGACAGAACAAGCAGTTTAAAGACGCCACTTTGTGACCTGTGATGGACAACTTTCACTGTTTTCTGCATTTACACTGCATTTGTGCAGACTCTGCAGTCAAACAATACAGGGAGGATTATCAGTCTGGCCCTTTATAGCTGTTTCTCTTTCCTACATTGTGTTTCAAAAGGACAGGAGGAAGAGTTAGAAGTTGAATAAAGCTGATGTCAACCTGCGATTAACGGAGAATAACTAATCAACATTTCCTCAACTAATCAGAACTGCAGGGTGATATTGAAAAGCAGATGTTTGATGAGTTTCTCCTCCTGTGATACAAAAAAGGAAGCAGGAACTTCTCCTCCTGTGACGTTAACATTCTGATCTCGACCGATACCTTCCAGTCTTTGGGGTCGAGTGTTCGGAGCATCGGGTACTCCTCCAGCTGAAACTCCTCATCCTCCGACTCCTCTGAGGACACCTCTTCCTCCTCCAGCTCCTGGAAGGAGACCGACGCGTTCCTGTTCCTCCTCTTCAAGTAGGCCTCGAACCATCGACCCACCGGCTCCACCTCGATATGCACAGAGGCTGGACGGAGGGACAGAGAGGTGAGACATCAAGGGTTACACCGGTTACTAGAATATGTTTAGGCCAAATATTTTTTTTTTTAAATAATACATCGACAGAGCCTTTAGAAAGGTGCCGAAAAAAAGTATGGCTTTTCCTTTTTTGAAATTTTGGCGGCTCCAAACTGAATGTTTTGTTCATCTCTGTGAAAGATATGTAGGAAGTAATGACTTTATTCTCGTAATATTACGACTTTTTATCATAAAGTTACGACTTTTTTCTCGTAAATTACGACTTATTCTCGCAATATTACGACTTTTTTATCGTAAAGTTACGACTTTATGCTCGTAATATTACAACTTTTTTTCTCATAACATTACGACTTTTTTTGTCACAGTAATATGACTTTATTCTGTAACTCTCACATTTTGTTCCCCTCAATGTGACCCTAATACGCCGTAGTACACTGTCTCTTTGGCCCTCACTGCATTAGACTTATATCCTATATACTTAGACTATAAACTCTGTTACCTTCATCACAATGATCAGATGTTTTGCGGCTCCAGACTGATTTCTTTAATTATTTTTGCCTAAAACAGCTCTTTTGATAGTACAGGTTGCTGACCCCTGACCCCTGACCCTTGGTTTAGGGTGAACCTTTAACTACAGCTTCTATTTTTATCCTCATTGAAAATGGTGGCAGGTCACAGTAGCTGAAGGTACAACAGGTGTACAGTATTATATAACAGTAGTGAATGAGATGACATGCTGACACATAAAAATCTGTGAAATGTTAAAAAAAAGTGAAAGTGTGTTAAACATCAAGCCAACTAGCAAGTGTTCAGCTGAATCAGTGCACCATGAGTGAGTGGGCAGCAGCTCAGTCACATTATGAAACACAGGAACAAATACAGTCAGAATAAACCAACAAACAACAAACATTATGATCAATAAAGGGTCTCTTCATAGCTCTGATATAACCTAGCTGATAGCATCAGCTCACTGTCTGCTCTTTAGCTGCGTGCTAACGAGCATAGCAACAGTCTCCATATAGAACACTGGTAGCTTAGCTTAGCATTAGCTTAGCTTAGCTTATTGGCCTCGTTCTCTTCTTACCGGCAGCAGAAGTGAAGACAACCGTCTCATCACCGTCCAGCGCTTCCAACAACATCTTAGAGAGATAGTCTACACGATCATTCAGCTGACGGAGTTATAAAGTGGAAGGTTTTTAGTAAAGTTTGCTGCTCAGTAACACACCAGCAGCACATGGGCCTCTCTCTGACTGCCGGAAACGAGTTCCGGTGGTGTCACACCGTAACCACTCCTCCGTGCGGTGTCACACCGTAACCCCTCCTTCTTTCTTCTTCTTTGGTGTTTATTGGCGGTTGGCAAACAACGATTTGGTGCATTACCGCCACCATCTGGTGGAGTGTGGATCATTCTGGCTAATAATTACTATATCCCCAAAAAATAAATAAAAGAAAAATAACATAAATAGAAAAAAAAGAAAAGAAAGAAAAAAAGAAAAGAAAAATTAAAAACAAAAACAAAAAATAATAGGAAAAAGACAAAGAAAAATTGAAAAGAAAAATAAAAAAAATAAAAAAAATAATAGGAAAAAGAAAAAAATTAAAGAAAAAAAATTAAAAAGAAAAAGGAAAAAAGAAAAGAAAAAGAAAAAGAAAAAAAAGAAAAAAGAAAAGAAAAAGAAAACAAACAACCTCATATTTTCCAATCATATTAATGTGTCTAAGATACTGAAATAATGTTCTATAACACTCATTTAGTGAGTTATTTTCAAAAGTGAAACCTATAGGATTAATGAGTGTCATTCTGAGTTTCTTTCTCAGAAGAAAGAAACTCAGACTTCTGAGTTTCTTTAAAGTCATGAAAAAAAATGCATTGAAACTTCTTAGTATAATAGAAGAATATGAATTACAGGTACAGCCCCTATAGCCCTTCATTTAATTTATTATTATAATTATTATTAATAATAATAATATGAATTACAGGTATACAGCCCTATAGCCCTTAATTTAATTTATTATTTTTTTCATGTATCATTTTACATATTTTATTTGTTCTTGTTTTTGTTTATTTTCTTTTTTTTCTTTTTCTTTATTTATTCATTTATTTATTGATTTTTTTTATTGATTTTTTGGGGATATAGTAATTATTAGCCAGAATGATCCACACTCCACCAGTTTATTTATTTATTTATTTTTGATGGTGCCTCCTCAATAAGAGTCCGACGTGTGTTTCCGGTGACTCGCAGTAAACGAGCGGAAGTGTAAAGCTGCTGTGTAATAGTAGAGTCTAGCAGCAGCAGCTCTCTGGGTCTTTATTTAGTGATAAAACAGTTTATAGTCTATTAAAGGATCTAAACATGCCGGATTATCTGGGAGACGATCAAAGGAAGACTAAGGAAGAGGAGAAAGATGACGGACCCATCAGAGGTAATAATAAAAACTAAATTAAATCATTTAAAACAACAGAACGTCGAGGTTAGCTACTAAGCTAACATTAGCCTCTAAGCTAACAGCTAACATTAGCATGGAGGCTAACTGCTGTTTGTTCCTCTGATCATGATCAATGTTGGTTTATTAGTATAACATTGAAGTTGTTTGTAGTTAATGTTACTATAAAATGTTTGACTATGATATAAGTTAATAAACTACATCCTTTAGGTGGATATCAGTGCTAACAGTAGCAGCTTAATGACAATGTTAGTATGCAACTAACTCATTCATGTGTTTATCTTCTCAGCTCTGGATGAAGGAGACATCGCCCTGCTTAAAACATATGTAAGTACAACCCTGAGCAAAGCTTGCACCAGCTGAGAGATAAAGTTATCTGTGAAAGAGTGGAATTGTTCACATTTACATTATTCTTGCATTGCATTTGCATTATTCTGCACTTAAGTCTATTTTTAAAAACTCTCTACCTCAGTTCTCATCCCACATTATATTCCAAATTTGAAATTTCTTAATCCCCTGGTCTCTACTTTAGATAGATAGATAGATAGATAGATAGATAGTAACTTGATTGATCCCGAGGGAAATTCAAGTTTCCAGCATCACAGTTCCATAGTGCAAAACATGTTAGTAAAAAAGTTAGTAGTACAAAGTACAAAAAAATAAACCAGATATAAAAATACAAGGAGATGAAGAAAACTGTTAAAACTGAATATAGTGCAGAGTAACAGAGTATTTTTTTGTACTTTGCACTACTAACTTTTTTACTGCCTTTTTACTAACATGTTTTGCACTATGGAACTGTGATGCTGGAAACTTGAATTTCCCTCAGGATCAATCAAGTTTCTATCTATCTATCTATCTATCTATCTATCTATCTATCTATTCATTTTTAAGTTCTGATGTGGTGCTTTTCTGTTTATGATCAGGGTCAAAGCACCTACTCCAGACAGATCAAACAAGTAGAAGATGACATCCAGCAGCTGCTCAAGAAGATCAACGAGCTGACAGGTGGGTGATAAAAAGGCCGTGACACTGACTTCAGATGTAGTGACTGACTGGATGCTGGGTTGTGTTTGAAGTTCCTGTTGTATATTTATTTTTTGTTGGCTTTGACAGGCATTAAGGAGTCGGACACAGGCCTGGCTCCACCAGCACTCTGGGATCTGGCTGCCGACAAACAGACTCTGCAGAGTGAACAGCCGCTGCAGGTTGCAAGGTAAAGCAAACCTGGCTACACAGTGACTTTGCAAGAAACAAGATAATGTGGCAATATGTTTGGTTATGGCTGTTTTTGCTATATATCACAAGGCAAAGTCAGAATATTTAATGTGATATGGTCCGTGTCATAAGGAAAAACACATCTTAGCTTTAGGAAGTAGTTCATCTTACTAAAAAATTAAATATTTTATAATCGGGCTGCAACTTATGATTATTTTCATTCAGTTAACTGTCATAGAGGAGTAAAGAAAACAGAAAATATTCACATTTAAGAAGCTGGAATCGGAGAATTTGTCTTTTTCCTTAAACTATTTATTTGATCATCAAAATAGTTGGTGATTCATTTAATAGTTGACAACTAATCGATGAATTGTTGCAGCTCTATATTATAATATATACTGTACATTCCCTAATTTTTTTGAAGATGCTAAATATTTGCATAAGATGTTATCACAGTTAACTTTCTTAACTTCCCTACTGCATTCATCTGTTTATGTATTATCCATCCCTTTCAAAATAATAGCATAGGATTTATTCTGCCTCACAAAAATGAAATATTCTGCGACGATAGCCTGTAAACAATGTTTTACCACGTTCCCCTCCATTACAAAAGACATCTTTTGTTTTGTTTTTTTATAACGTATATCCATTTTTTAGTTCCAAATGTTTCTGTGTATCATTCAAACAGATGCACGAAGATCATCAACGCAGACTCGGAGGACCCCAAATACATCATCAACGTCAAACAGTTCGCCAAGTTCGTGGTGGACCTGAGCGACCAGGTGGCCCCGACTGACATCGAGGAGGGCATGAGAGTCGGGTGAGGCAGAAGTGTTATTTAAATGAAACTCAAATATTATTTAATTTATGTCAAACGTCTAGTCAAAACAATCTGCTAAAGTTAGTGTCCTTTCTGTTCTTCTAGTGTCGACAGAAACAAGTATCAGATCCACATCCCTCTGCCTCCTAAGATTGACCCAACTGTCACCATGATGCAGGTATGAATCCGCTAGGGCAAGGGTTATGAAACTTTTTTGACTCCTTAAAGGGGAGAAAATGTTCCAAGGGCCCCCTCATAATCGTAACACCGATTAAGCATAATGCTTACTACCATTTTTACTCTTAGATGCCATTGGACTGCCAAGTTCAGTTGTTTGTAATCTGCAACTTCACCGCTAGATGCCACCAGATCCTACACACTGTACCTTTAAGCCGTGCATTTAGATTATCTATGACATTTTTCAACATTATCCCAATTTATTCTTTGAAAAAAGTGACAGCCAACCTTCAACTTTTTACTAAAACGACACGAAGAATTGCAATGTTGGCTTCTGCAATTTCCAGACTAAGCTGCAGTAACAACTCTTTGTTCCCATGTTGTAGGTGGAGGAAAAGCCCGATGTGACCTACAGTGATGTCGGTGGATGTAAGGAGCAGATCGAGAAGCTGAGAGAAGTGGTCGAAACCCCGCTGCTCCATGTGAGTGTTCACAAATGAAGAAAATCCCACAGCCTAGTCACTAGCAGAGCTTTTCCTAGTCACAACAAATTAAGATTTAAACGGCTGTTCTCTACCATCATGTGAGACTTCTACATGCATCCATCCTGACTGATCACCCCTGTTTCCTCTGCTCACCAGCCCGAGAGGTTTGTCAATCTCGGTATCGAGCCACCGAAAGGCGTGCTGCTGTTCGGGCCGCCCGGCACAGGAAAGACCCTGTGTGCCCGCGCCGTGGCCAACAGGACGGACGCTTGCTTCATCAGAGTCATCGGCTCCGAGCTGGTGCAGAAATATGTGGGAGAGGTGAGTGGTAAAGGAGCTGACATCAGACAGAGAATAGCAGCTGTTTAGATGAATTCTTGATAGACATTAAGGTTCACTTTGGATTCCTGTCTTGTGTTTTTAGGGAGCCAGAATGGTGCGTGAGCTGTTTGAGATGGCCAGGACTAAGAAGGCTTGTCTCATCTTCTTTGATGAAATTGATGCCATTGGAGGTAAGTTTCCACTGTCCCGTTCTTTCATGTGTGTCAGTAGTACTTACAGTACATTTTCTCTAATATGTCTGTTCTGATCTTTTGAAAATTGATTAAACTATGCTCATATCATGGCAACATAAAGAGAGATTTGTAGAGATTAATGGAGATTCTAATCTCTGTTGTTAAAGAAACTGAACTGAATATCCCCATATAACACTTGAGCAGAACACAGTCTTCCACATTAATATGGAAACGTGTCCTTTGAACCTACCAGGCGCTCGTTTTGACGACGGTGCCGGTGGAGACAACGAGGTCCAGAGGACTATGCTGGAGCTCATCAACCAGCTGGACGGCTTCGACCCTCGAGGCAACATCAAGGTGCTGATGGCCACCAACAGACCGGACACCCTGGACCCGGCCCTGATGAGACCCGGGCGTCTGGACAGGAAGATCGAGTTCAGCCTGCCTGACCTGGAGGTGAGTGGAGTCTTCACAAGACATGCAGATATATTCAGCCATAGAACTCTACGTCTGCTCACCTCTACTTTGAGTAGTTGTTTGCAACTTGTTTTTCTCTTATGAACCTCTAGCCTCATCCCCCGTTTGTTTTTGTGTTTCAGGGTCGCACGCACATCTTCAAGATCCACGCCCGCTCTATGAGTGTGGAGCGAGACATTCGCTTTGAGCTGCTGGCTCGCCTCTGTCCCAACAGCACCGGTAAGACCGACAGCGCAGCATTCAATCTCCGCTCCGTCATTTTGTCTTTCCTCTAATCACAAAACGGCCACATAAGCACCTCACCCTAAAACCTAAGAATCCCTAAAACCAGAGAGTATTTACTGCTGCATGACTGACTGAACCTGAACGTCGTTCTGTAAGCAGAATCTGATGTTGTGCGTTTTCCTGCCAGGTGCTGAGATCCGCAGCGTGTGCACAGAGGCCGGCATGTTCGCCATCCGAGCTCGCAGGAAGATCGCCACGGAGAAGGACTTCCTGGAGGCCGTCAACAAGGTCATCAAGTCCTACGCCAAGTTCAGCGCCACCCCCAGATACATGACCTACAACTAAAGAGTGTGTTTGTGTGTGTGAGAGAAGTTCCACTTTGGCTTTTTACTGTCAAAAGAAGCAGAGTCAAAAATATTGTCCATTTTGTCGTCATTCTTGTTCACTTAAAAATAAAATTTATTCCAGACTTGAGTCTCTGTGATTTGTAAAATGTCCACGTGGTAACTTTAAAGGCATCCTGTGTTTAACAGTAACAGCACAACTACAGCTTTTTTTTCTTCTTTTTTTTTAAATAGGAAAACACTTGTTATGTTGAAACGTACAATACTACATTAATGTTGCGCTCCGACTCAGACAGTAGTGTACTGTAACAAACATGATACTTACATTTGTAACCACAAACATGATACTGCAAAGTGACCAGTGACGGTGCTTTTGCTGATTTAAATACACAGAAATACAGCTGAAAATAGAATACTCCAATAGATCAGAGGCCTGGACTACGAAGCAGGATTTAGCGTAAGCTAGGTAACTTCAGGGTTCGTCCTACGAAGGTGGTTCACTTCTTACCGGGGTAGATCACCACGGTAACTGATGCTGGGTAGATCACCATGGTAACTGATGCTGAACACCTAACCTGCTCCGGAGCAGGTTATGTTCCAGATAAGCGATTAACTCGTATAAAAGCACCTCCTACTGACCAATTAGAGCTCAGTGCAGTGATTGTATGATAATATTACACACATATGAAGAAGGCTAAAAACAACACCGTTAAACTGACTAATGCAGGAAGGACAGCTGGATTCAGCTTTGAATTATGTTTTTATATTAATATTTTTACTTGCACTTGAGTCCGCTTCACACCGTTTCACAGCGCCTGAGTGCAGCTGAAAGAAGGTTGAAAAAGTCATACTATTACAATTCTTCTTTACACTTCTTTATACGTAAAAGAAGTGTAATCCATTCATCCATTACACTCCTAAAAGCTATTTAAATCTAGACGACTATATCTGACTTTTGAGTGTTCCGTTAAATTAATAAATCTGTTAATTTATGCATTCACACATCTGGAGTTTTTTCTTTCACCAGTTGTCCTTCCTGCATCTGGCAGCTTCAACTGTGTTCATTTTAGTCTGGATTAAGTGTTTAACTTCTTCGTATTTGTCTAGTATAGTTTGCTCTTCTTTTATTAAATGTGCCACTCTGCCTGTCAGTCTGCAAGTCCGTAGCTCCGTTCATGTGAACGTGCTCATAACCACGTAGAAAAACCCTGGGTTGACTTACTGAGTTGATAACCACCATCGTAGGACGGCTTAGCGTGATCTGGTTTGTCAGGGTTAGTGAAGCCAGATAAGGAGAAGATACCCTGGGTGTGTTGAACTCGCTTCGTAGTACAGGCCTCTGGACACAACTTCTCAGTAACCATAAACATTTGATACCAGCATGATGAAGAGAGGCAGCTTCTGGTAGGTTTCACATACGTTTCCACCACAAACTAGAAAATCATTCTAACGAGATCATTTGGACAGCAGCAGCTTTAAAACCTACTTCCCCCAGCAGAGCAGAGAGAACTCAAACACAACTAGGAAAAGACTTAAAAAGTGCAACTCTAGATGGGGAGAGAGAGAGAGAGAGAGAGAGAGAGAGAGAGAGAGAGAGAGAGAGAGAGAGAGAGAGAGAGAGAGAGAGAGAGAGAAGGCTGTAGGAATGTCAGCTGGAAACTCAATCCTGAATTTCTGATAGGATAATAAACAGCCTTGTATCTCACTGCTCTGGGCACCGTGACATTAACAAGGTTGTCAGCCTTGTCATGAGCGGGAAAAGTCTGCTACAAACACTCTATTCAATATGAATGACTATTCAGCAGTTCATCCCGACTGTGATGCTGACCTACAGTACAGTTTGGGTGCAGGACCTCCTGTGTCTACTGTGATTTGACCCGGGGTTACAGGTGTCCTCTCCTGTCAGGTTGTCCCATTGGTTGGAGGAGCAGCTGGTGGGCGGGGCTTTGGGTGCTGACAGCGCAGTACAGCGTCATGGACGGTGGGGAACACCATCTCTGGGGTCATGACCCCGGTGAAAAACTGTAAGGAGTCCAGCTCAGACAGAAGGTTTCCTAGTAGATCAAAGCACAGATACAGGATCAGTCAGACCAGAAACATACTACAGTATTTAGGTGAAGCTATTAAGGTTCTTGACGATAACTTACTGCTGCAGCCGGCAATGACCACTTGAATGTCCACAGCTGCATATTCTTTAATAACCTGCAGAGGCAAACACTGACTTACTCACTGAGATAAAATCCTTCTGGAACACACATTTTCATACGAGCACTCCTGAACTCGTACTCCTACGCTGCAGCAGCACAGGAATGAAACTTCAGAGCATCAACATCTACATGTTCCTCCCCTTGACGTGTACATGTCATCCTTACGCCCCCCCTGTTGTTGCAGTGAACCTGATATTGTAAATAAAAGGAAGAACCTGTTTGATGGCTTTGGCTCCCACAGAGTCGATGAAGCTGGCGGGCGTCCAGTCCAGGATGATGGAGTGGATGTTGCCGAGAGGTTCTAGGAAGACGACCTCCTCTGAGTGTGTCTCGCTGTGTCTGTCCCCCAACTGGCCGTTCCTCTGCTCCTCCGCCACGTGGTTATAGGACAAAACCTCATGGGTCACTCCCTGCTCCTTATCCTGGAACAAGTCACATAAAGTGATTTCATAACAAGCCTCTTGGTATGTTGTCTGGTTTGTGTATTTTTTGATATTACCACTAGGGGGAGCCAGAGCCAAAAATGTTCAAATACTACACATAGAGGTTTGAAGTACATGTATACTTTGTGTTTTCTATTATCAATCCTCCACTACTACTACTACTACTACTACTACTACTACTAGTACTACTAGTACTACTACTAGTACTACTACTACTACTACTACTAGTACTACTACTAGTACTACTAGTACTACTACTACTACTAAACTATGGTATTTGTGGGTTTGATCAACTAAATGGACAGGTTTCTGTCGTCTCTTTACAGAGTTCTCTGTACAGAATCACAAAGGCCTGACGCGTACAGCAGCAGCAGCAGAGGAAACAAGTTTTTCAACCCCTCCAGGATTTCACAAGCCCCTACATGACAGACGCATGAATGCAAATATGCAGGATGCCAACTCAGCAGACTGACTGTGTACATACGCAACAAGCAAACAGTGAGAGGAGAAAGGGAAAGGGAAAGGGGAACTCACCTTGGCACACATCTCCAGTGGAGAGTTGTGGTTGCTGTTTGCCTTCTCCTTCTGTTTCTTTTGGGCTTTGCGGGCAGCCTGTATGTCTGTGGGGTTTACTCCCGTCTGTGAAGACATCATCAGTAGTAGAAAACACTTCAGTGAAACAGTTTGACCACACAATGTTTCCATTGTTTCCGCTCTGTTAAACATTACCAGTGAATGTGGACCATCATGCGATTATGCGTTATTTAGCCTGCTTCATGACCAGCTAGTCTGACATGGTTGGTACCGATGGATTCATCAGGTTTTCTAGTTTCATATGATGCCAGTATCTTCACTCTAGCTTTAAAACTGAGCTGCTACAACCTAAAAATCGAAGTTGTGTTAATGTGTTAAAGAAATCAGTGGCTTTAAAACTAATTTGCGGTAACGCGTTATTATCACGTTAACTTTGACAGCCCTAAAAAATACACTCACTCACTCACTCACTCACTCACTCACTCACTCACTCACTCACTCACTCACTCACTCACTCACTCACTCACTCACTCACTCACTCACTCACTCACTGTGGTGTGACTAGGATTACCTTCTCCTTGAGGGCGTTCACATAAAGGTCACTGTTGGCAAAGTAGATTGAAGCGTTGTAGTGGAAAATCTTAATCCCCTCATATTCAGCCGTCTGGTAACAAAAGACAAATCACAGAGTTCAGACCAACAGACTCGATGTGGTCCAGGTTCTAGCCTGGGTTCAGACTTTAGTGTTCTCTCCTCTGACAGACTCACCTCTTCGTACTCATCCACATCACAGTACAGCCCTGTGCCGGGAACATGGCCCAGGACGGCACTTTTAGGGCTGGAAGACAAGGGGAAAGAAAACACTTCAATTATTTAACTTATACATTATATTCTTCTGTTAGCACGCTTGGAGATCCACCTTGAACCAGTTCATACTAATGTATTTACATGCTGTGGTATGTGGCATTACGTTTATTTAGAGAATATAGTAAATAATGATGTTTAGACTAAAGATAATCAGCTGCCTATTATCAGTACCTCTGTGTTCTGTAGATGACTGTTAGTATGGCGAATGCAAGGGCCACCAGGAGGCCATAATCCAGTCCCAACAGCACAGACGCTACGAAGGCCACCAGCCAGATGGCCTGAGAGAGAGAAAAGGGAAGAGAGAGAAATATATCAACAGGAAGTGTTACAGCAGAAGCTACATCCTCTTTCCTCATCTCCTATTAGTGCTCAATTACAGACATTCAAAACTTCAATTGCCCAGTTCATTCATCACTGACATTTCTCTCTTGGACCAGTATCCCTTACTTATTTTGCTATGGCAGCGATGCACATAAAAGGGCACATCAATGTGTATAAAAGCAACTTGTAAAATTCACTGGGGACGGGCTGATGTTCTGACTTAAGACACAGAATGTGTTGCTCGTGGTAACAGACATTTATCAGCTCATTTTGCATGGTCACGTTTTCTGTGAGGACCTTTGCTGCACGGTAACATTTTTATTACGTAGAGCTGGATTTAGAGCTGGATTTGACAGACTGACCAGTTCAATCTTGCTCGTCCTCCACAGAGCAGGAATGTCCCTGAACTGTTTGAACATCCCCACCAGGTTCACCATGATGATGGCAGCCAGCGCGGTCTGGTCAACAGAAACACACAAGAAGACATTAGAAAAGACTCTTTTGTTCTTATTAGGTGAAACACGCTCAGCCACTGTTTGTTCAACAGACTGTGACCTGTGACGCCGAGCTGCCAGACAGGAAGCTGGATGCCCTGCGTCATCATCAACAGCTTACACCCACCTGAGGGAGCGGCTGGAAGACGAAACCAATGGCCACCACCACCAACAGCACCATGAGAGACGACAGCAGCCCTGCAATCTGGACACACACAATGACTGTGTCAACATTGTCTCATTCTAATTATAGTTTTACGACACCAATTTAGTTTGGTGAGACAACGTAATAATGCCTCCTGTGTGTGTGTTACCTGTGTTTTCCCACCAGTGCTCTCCTGTACCAGGCTCCTGGACATGGAGCAGGTGATGGCAAAGGTTTGGAAGAAAGAGCTGATGAAGTTACACAGGCCGAGGGCAATCAGCTCCTGAAAGCAGCACACAACACAAACGTGTGGTCTCAGAACATTCAAATATATTCAATGCTCTGCAGCTTGTTAGGCACTGAAAGCAACTCTAGGAAATTACCCCAAAAACTCAGAACAAACCACAAAGAACTCCTGAGAGGGTCAATTATGCTTAGCTGTAGTTACAGACAGTCCTATGTGACGATGTGTGACCTAATCAAATATTGTAACATGCAGCTGATTCACTGAAATAAGGTCTTTTCATTGTTGGGATATTTACTCTCATATAAAGGTTCGCCCTGCTTTTGAACCCAGTGTTCATTATGACCTGTGTTCATTATGTTCCAGTTTCCTTGTCGATAGGCAACGTGTTGTTTTTATAACGTATGTTAATTTGCAGTCAAGAATCCTGGTTATCCTGAGAAACCAGTTTCTGCAACTAATTGGTAAACACATTTAGATGCACTCTAGTAACCTTGCTGTAAATCCACGTATACATGCAGCAGGTTAGTGATCAGATTTCCCCTCTACATTCAGCCTTACTTAGAGGCATTACTATCTTATTTTGACTTGACAGAAGACGCTGAGTCCATTTTTTTGGCACAAATGTGTCAAACCAGGTCTCTCTATTACATGACGTTTGAGGAATCAGCTTGTTAGAGGAGGTGAACTGTAACCGGTTACTGGAGTGCATGTAAGCAAACAGACTGTGAGGTTAGCATCCTTGGCCCAAGATAGAGTTCACTGTGCCAGGATCTGTAGCTCGTGAGCAGCTCCTCAGATGTCCGGACTCACCTGGTTGCCGTCGACGCTGTAGCCGTGCTTCAGGGCAAAGATCTTGGCGAGTGAGATGCCCATCGAGAATCCTACGATTGCTACAGCGAAGGAGTCGGTGACCAAATTGGGTAACAGAGAGAACTCTGGGGCGGAGGGAGGCAGCAGCCTGAGAACACAAGATAACTTAAGATAACACTTGTCTTATCAGTGTGAAAATATTTTTTGACTGCGATGTTATGATGGCGCCTTTTACGGCTCGATGTGGTGAACAAGAGCATAAAATTACATAATACAATTAAGATATGACACACAAGTTCTTTAGTAGAGATCTGTTAGATTCAGATCTCCCAGATGTAAAATCCACAACAACAAAATGAGACTAACAACCTACCCAGATGGTATATTCCCAACCACGTCCACTTTGTAGTCTTCTGATAAGGACATGCCATACGAGACGCCGGTAGACACAATGACCACGATGATTTCTCCAGGAATGGGAATGGGCAGTTTCTTCTTGAAGCGCAAGTTGATCTCTTTGACCGTGTACAGGAAGACGATGCACAGAAGACCCAGGATGAGAGTGGAGACGTTGGTGCTCGTGATGTGAATGAGTACCGCCTTGAGGCTCTGGAGCAAAGAGAGACCGGTGACCATTTATGATGCATTCGTTTTTCTGCAATAACTAGGGCTGTCAAAGTTAACGAGATGATAACGCGTTAATGCAAATTTGTTTTAACGCCACTATTTTCTTGAACACATTAACGCCACTTGTGATTTTTAGGTTGTAACAGGCTCAGTTTTAAAGCCAGAGTGAAAATACTGGTATGATATGAAACTTATGCTAAATTTTGGTGAGGAAAAACTGGCCATTTTCAAAGCATCCCTTGACCTCTGACCTCAAGATACAATATTTGTCATTGTTTTGTGTTGTTAATTGATTTCTAATAATAAATATATACATACTGGGGCTGTCAATCAATTGAAAATATTTAATCACGATTAATCACATTATTGTCCATGATTAATCGTGATTAATCGTGATTAATCACACATTAATCACACATTTATCTGTTCAAAATGTACCTTAAAAAGGGAGATTTGTCAAGCATTTTCACTTATCTCATCAGTAAGCAAATATGCCCAAAAGGCAACAACAGCTGTCAGTGTGTCAGTGTGCTGACTTGACTATGACTTTCCCTAAACTGCATGTGATCATCATAAAGTGGGCATGTCTGTAAAGGGGAGACTCGTGGGTACCCAGAGAACCCATTTACATTCACTGATCTGGAGGTCAGAGGTCAAGGGACCCCTTTGAAAATGGCCATGACAGTTTTTCCTCGCCAAAAGTCTGCATAAGTTTGGAGCGTCCATCTTGACAAGCTATGACATGGTTGGTACCGATGGATTCTGTAGGTTTTCTAGTTTCATATGATGTCAGTATCTTCACTCTAGCTTTAAAACTGAGCCCGCTACAACTTACGTAAAAAACGATTGTGTTAATGCATTAAAGAAATTAGTGGTGTTTAAACAAATTTGTGTTAACGCGTTATCACGTTAACTTTGACAGCCCTAATACTTACATTTGCATAAAGCAGCATATTTGCCCACTCTCATGTTGATAAGAGTTTTAAATACTTGACAAATCTCCCTTTGATGTCCATTTTGAATAGATTAATTTGCAAATAATCGTAATTAACTATGGACAATCATGCGATTAATCGCGATATAATATTTGAATCAATTGACAGCCCTAGCAATTACCAAACACACAACAAAACCAGACCTAGGAAAAAAAGGTAGTAAAAGTCAAATTCTCCTAACTCCCAACTCAAGGAGGCACCTCTTGCACTTTTTCCACCTACAAACCATTCATCGAAACTCACATAAATAGCCGAGAGGGGGCCACTGAAGCGCTGTGTTTTCACCCCCAGCAGGTACTTTAGCTGAGAGACAACGACGTGCATGGACGCTGCTGTAGTGAAGCCTCGCACCAGGGGCTCTGTGAGGTAGATCGCCACAAAGCCAAACCTGAGAAGGCCGAAGACAAACTGAAAGAAAGGAAAACAGAAATTAAGAAAGCAAGAAGAAAGAAAGAGGTAAGGGGATAAGAACAAGCTACATGGTGTTTGTTTCAAGTAAAAACATGAAATCAAGGTGTTGACGCATCAACATTCAGTGATTCAGACTTCCTGCTGCTTTGGAGAAAACAGTGATTTTTGTGCGTGAGAAGATTTCAGTAAGCTGTATCACTTTACTGTGATGTTTTAATCAAATAACAGACTGAGTGCGGTGGTTGTTTTCGAGGCTGACCTGGATGATTCCCACCAAGGTCGTGAGCACCACGGCCACCTGCACCCTCCTGGCATCACGAGCCTCCACGTCCAGGTAGACAGACATGTTGGATCCGTTGGCAGGCTGCACGTAAAACATGGCGTCTGGGGCCTCCCTCACTACAACACCCCCGATCATCAGACTTATCACTGCAAAGGTGCCTGCAGATCACACACACAAACAGAACAGTCATCTGTCAAAAAAGTTATTACGGTGGAAGTACTTCCAGGCTTGGTTCTGTACAATATCATGTCCACTGTAACTGTGGACATCATGCAGTATCCCTTTGAAAAGGCCATGTTGCCCAGCACTTGAACAGCAGCCCAGTTATTCCCTCTCGCTCTTTGCCAGAAGTTCGAGATCATCATTTCCATAGCAACTTTCTGAAGCCAACTGCTTCCTGTTGTTCACTTCAGATCAGCTCTTTTGTTTAAAAGGTTGAGTTGTGGTTTATCTTTTACCTATTCATCAGATGGACTTAAAGGTTAGAGCTGACATTTGAGATGGCTTGGAGCCCTTTCTTGGAACGAAACTAGTCAGGTGGGTGAGACGAGGGGAGCGAGGTCACTGAAATTTCACAATCCTGCTGCTCACGCCAACTGACCCTTCACTAAGCCCCTCCTCTCCCTTGGTTACTGTACTGTACTGTACTGTACTGTTACTGAATATTCCAAAGGAAATAATAGCACATTTCTGGAATAATAGTTCTGAAATATCAGAGAGGGGTTGACCGAAAGGATTAAAATATGCATTTCAGAGCTACATTCACTGTATTGTTAATGAAGAGGACATAAATGAAAGCGTCAGACAGACACCCCACGTCCTGACAACTCACATGAAGACAAACATTTACAGGAACAACGATGTTCTTGCACAGCTGGGTGAGTCAATGTATTGTTTTATTTTGCCAAAAGGTTGATGGGTACAACAGAAAGATGAAGCCTGACGTTGGCAGGCAACAGGTTTTTTCCACCACCAGCGCTTAACATACAGTAAGCAGCAGAAGGGAACAAAAATGTAAGCACTGTAATAACACGAGACCTTTTAATCAAACATCCATATTCATAGAAATTGAAGCAAGCACAGTCACATCTCTGTTTCAGTAACAGATTTACTTAAAAACTGTGCCTGATATATAATATGCGTAAATATACCTGTTACCTCCTATATTCTCACCCAAGTTGTAACCTTACAATGAAAGTAGGGCTGTCAAAGTTAACGCGATAATAACGCGTTAACGCAAATTCGTTTTAACGCCACTAATTTCTTTGACGCACTGATGTGATTTGTGTTTTTTAGGTTGTAGCAGGAGGAGGAAAAACTGGCATGGACATTTTTAAAGGGGTCCCTTGACCTCTGACCTCCGGATATGTGAATGTAGATGGGTTCTATGGGTACCCACAAGTCTCCCCTTTACAGTCATAGTCAAGTCAGCACACTGACACACTAAAAAAACGAATCTTAGGCAGCCCTAACGTAAATGTCGATCAAGCTTGGCTTTGCATCGGCACATTTTGCCAAATAACTGGGTCATGACCTAGTCAGTCGCTCAGGCACGTAGTCTCTTATCAGTGTTGGCCTTCACTGTGGGAATATGCGTCGGAGCAACACCAAAACAAATACGACAATCCTCTGTCAAACATCGTTATGACTGAATCATGGACGTGTTTCACCTCCGCCCTACTTATGCCCAGGCTTGGTGCTGTACAGTACCATGATGTCCAGTGTCCAGTGTCCAGTGTAACTGTGGGGTCATGCACTTGTGAGTGAAAAGGCCATGTTGCCCAGCACTTTAATAGCAGCCCAGTTATTCCCCTCACTCTCTGCCAGAAGTTAAGGGATCATCATTTCCATAGCAACTTGCTATCAGGCTAAAATGTTGTCCAGAGAACATTTTACCGTGAAGCCCACCGCTTCCTGTTGCTCACTTCAGATCAGCTCTTTTGTTTGAAAAGGTTGAGCAGGTTTAGTTTATAGTGCCCATTGGTCAGGTGGACTCATAACTTAGAGCTGACATTTGAGATGACTTGGAGACCTTTCTAGGAAGGAGAGTAGCTGGCTGGGTGATATGTCAAAGGGGGGTGGCGCCAGTCAAATTCACAATCCTGCTGCTCACGTCAGCTGAGGACACGGTTATCACATCTGAGTGAAAACATGTCCTCCACAAGCCATCTGAAAGACCTTCATCTTATAATCTGGATCAGTCTGTAACTTGTGACTCTTCAGACAGTTAATTGAGTTGATACCTCGAGCAGTGCTGTATGTAGTGCTGTATGTAGTGCTGTGTGTGTGGGACAGTTTTAGCTGATCATAGTGTTCTTGGCGCTGACTGTGGAGAGCAACCTGACTGTTTGAAAAGGCCACCGACCACAGCCTGTCCCCACCATTAATTTAGAACATGATACATTCCAACTGCGGCTGTCAATCGATTAAAATATTTAATCGCGATTAAAGCTGCAGCGGGTAGAAATGGAGCTAGTTATTTTTATAAAACGGTCACTATATCCTGACAGTAGTGCACGAGACAGGTAATCTGAAACAAATCATGTGCTTCTATGTCCTTCGGTGCTCCTAATGGCATCTACAAGATTTCACAGACCGGAGGAAAACAACCAATCAGAGCCGAGCTGGAGCCTTGCTGTCTCTGAGCAGCTGTCAATCACTCGCAAACTCCGATTCAACGGTCAAACTAGGCAGCGCTGAATCAATATTCTGTTACTGTAATGCCTATTTCTCTCCTCAAAATGTTTTCAGAAACATCTTGTAGTGTACTGTTTAGCTGTAAATGAGAAAGTTTGTAACCCGGCAGCCAGCCAATAGGAACGCTGTCTCTGAAATGACCTGTGATTGGCCAAAATCTCCCGTCACAGGACTAGATTTTTTTAAGCCTGAAAACGGAGCCATGAGGAGGTGCAGAAGTCTCTCAGAACACTTGAATTTCAATATGCTGAAAGCTTATTCTGGAATTTTTGCCCAATGATGCCAAAAATAAACTGCCTACTGCCACTTTAAGGCATCATTGACCACAGCTAGGAGAAGCTTTATGACCCAAAGAGCAAAGCCTCTACAAGAGGCTTTCAGTTCTTTTCTCACCTATAGATATATGTCTGGACGTGCCAAAGAAGGTGTAGAGCAGGACGGGGTAGAATGAGGAGTACAGACCGTAGACTGGAGGCACAGCAGCCAGCATAGCGTAGGCCAGACCTGTGGAGCAGAGACAAGGGAGAGATGTAAATAAACTGAACAGTCCCAGAAGCCAAAGTGATTGCATCACAACCCCAGAGATACCAAAACAAAGACCACGTGAAGCTGAAAGCAGTCCATCAGGAGTTGGCAGCTGGCTCTTCACACATTAACCCTGACTGTGTCATTCCAGATGACTAGCCTGGCCAAACTTATGGCTACTGTATAAAAAGCAGCTACATACCATTTCTGGCTTCATCTGTAAAGCTAAGGTTTGTTTTGGGCTATCAAACATACAGATGAGTGACAAATGAAGTGGCTAAGTGAGATGTTTTTCCACCACAATCCTCGAGAACAGCTTTACCGCTCCACGTCACTACTGCTTCCTGAACTCGCTGAACTCGCTGAACTCTACTGGAGCAACAACATTCTTCCAAATGATATAACCTCATAATAAGTTTTGAATTAAGTGCATGTCTGAAAGCTAGGGATGGTAATCTTCTTCAAAACACATTTGTTGTATTTGTGAAAAATTCTCATAACATCCCAACAGCAATCAATAAATCAAACGCTCCGACACAGGGCTGTAGAACTCGAGGTTTTTTGAATTTTTGCACTTGTCTTGGATTCGTGCCTTGTTGGACTCTGACTTGTCTTGGACTTTTGCTCGGCTACTGAGAACTAGTCAAGTTGCTCCTGGCTGCTGATTTGAGATCAGTTGTCCTAACTCATCAATCACTATATTAGCATTGGAAAGACACTATTGCCTATTATGGTCTTGAACAGGACTAGATTTGCTCTAGACTCGGTCTTGACTCGGACTCGACTGCATTTGGACTTGGTCTTGACTCGGACTCGACTGAACCTGATCTGACTGTCAGTGTTACAGACTTAGTGACTTTCTCTCTAGATTTAGGGACTTTTGGAGCTGGTGCTGCTCCCTACTTTCATTGGAAAAGAGTTAGCAACACTGGGCTGGGTTTTTCGGTCGGATCATTTTTAAAATCTAGCTTACTCTTGCTAGTTTCTAAAGATTCCCCGACCCTAGCTTTTAGAGTACAGTGGGACTGCAGGACACCGACCTTGAGGTAGCTGCACAACTCCTGTGCTGAGCCCCGAGACCACATCCGAAAACAGGTACTGCTTGACTGGGTAGGATGGCAGCCATGTTAGAATGGGCAGGAAGCTGAAAGCTGCCGCCTTAGCCTTCTGTGATGAACACCTATAAAAAGGAGACAAGTGGATGAGCTTATCAGTTGGTCATTTAAAAAATGCCCCATAACAGAAAAGGCATCTCTTTCACTACAGAAAGTCTTCCCGGAATCCATGTTGGGTTTTTCCGCTATAGTTTCTGGCCTCCAAAAAAGGCCATACTTCTTCTTTACTACGAGTGAATCATTTTGTTCCTCTCACCTGACTCCTAATCACCCGTATACCCATAAAGAAAGCCCATCTTTGTCAGTGTTTATCCACAAAGATGGGCTTACCCATAAATCTTTGTAGGTAAACAATGACAAGACATATTTCTTAATTCTCACATCCTGCCAAAACCAGTCATCACCGTGACTGTTGCTCAACTTAGGAAAGAGAACTATAAAATGGATCAGTCATGTCAGCACAGCACAATGACGAGCAATATTCATGTTGTTTTTACTGCATTTTACCAATTTAATGGCTGTAAACCAGTAATATACTGCTCATTCATTGGTAGAGAGTGTCAGCTAAATGCTAAAAACAGTATAGCATTTATAGAGATTTTTCTGTATTCTAACTCTTTGACTTGCGTTAACACATCTCAACTGCAACAAATAGGAAACATGTTGTGCATCTACATTTCTATGTAAATGTTTTGTACTATAATATTCAAACACTAAATGTTACTGTGCCTGAACTAGTTATATTGCTGTCGTGATTTTAATGGAGAAGTCACATAATAGTGCAGAAGTTTAAACACTGGGAGGAGGAAATGTGAATAATTTACAAAGCATTCTAAAAGCAGACAATCAGGCATTGTTTCATTTCACGTAAGGACAGAGCCAAAAGATTTAAACACCCATAAAAGCCAGAGGACAAATGATCACAGGCACTCCGAAATATGTAGGGGGGAAAAACAGTTAAATAAAATCAATTTATCAACCAATGAAAACTGTTGATAACTGATAAATCGTTTAAGTCAATTATCAAGTAAATTGTTCCTGTTTATGTCATTATTCATTAAATATCTTCAGACTAGGGATGCTAATTTTGAAATATTTTCTTAACCAATAACCAACCCCTCGTTAACCGATTATTAACCGTTAACCGACAAGATTTGCAGTGTATGAGCACAACAGACAACTGAGTCTCCAGTTCACCCGTCCGGCAGCGTTAACTTAGCAGCCACGATGCTGCGTGTAGTGTCGCGGACATGCAGCCACTTTCCCAGTAAAAGTCTCCATCGCACATCTAGTTTAGTTTAGCAGGTTGTCAGCTGTGTGTCTGTCTGGCATAACGACACTCTGTCTGCCCGGATTAACGATAGCGATTTTCCGACAAACAGTGTGTGTGTTTGTGCTACGTTACCATCTGTAGCTCTGTTGGTAGCTTTGTGCTCACCATTGTCACACACATACGGTCTGTCAGCGCAGCGGAACTCCAGCGAGTTTCCGACAGATCGTGTGTGTGCTGATGGTGGCGTTATAGCTGTGTAGCAGACAGCGTGTGTACAGTTTATTTGTCGGTGAATAAATGCTACGCGCTCCTGACGCTCCCAGTGTGGACGAGGCTTTAAGGTGGGCTGTTAAGGTGGACCAGCTTTTCTCCTTTAGGTGATGAGTTTTTCTCAGCTTTTTTAATTCATTATTAACATTTCTTATAACCGTTTTAACCGATAGTGTTTATCGGTTAACAGTTAAACAGTTATTTATTAACATCCCTGGTACTGTAGGAATATTTCCTTTAAGACTCATTTGT
Source organism: Sebastiscus tertius (assembly GCA_916701665.1). NCBI lineage: Eukaryota > Metazoa > Chordata > Actinopteri > Perciformes > Sebastidae > Sebastiscus > Sebastiscus tertius. The sequence goes on along the minus strand of CAKAOH010038341.1, from coordinate 63,608 downwards.
GTGGACCTACATAGACTGTTTCAGTGATTTACTCAACAGTACTTCAGCAGGATAAATCCAGAGGTCAATTCCTCCGTATAAACTTACCGGAGCCGGTTTGCCAGCCTCTGTCGGAGGGTCGTTGAGTTCTCTCTGCGGTTGAGAAGCTGTGACCGGATGAGGGCTTCATCATAGACCGGGCGCTCTATCCTGTACATCAGCTGGGAGTCGGCCTCTTCCAGAGCTGCAGCTTCTTCTTGCTCCATAACAGAACCGGGAGGGCTGATCGTATTGAGTCAGAGTTATACAGTCTCTCCGCTGTAGCTTATCTCCCCCACTTTGTCTTCTCCGTCATTGTTCTGACCGGTATATTTTCATTCCTGTCGCTCCAACTGTCTGACTGCACTTCTTCTTTCTGCTAAGAAGATAAGACAAGATTATTATTCCAACACTAAATGGTTCGCCTTTCGGTTCACTACTTATATATATATATACACAAGATATAACAAGAGTGGGCGTGATGATAACCAGAAAGGCCCGTGTGTTTGTGCATTTTTTGTGCAGATAAGAGAGACTTCCATTAGATGTGCAAAGCCTTTGAGTAAATGTTTTAGCAGATTTTTGGCAAATATTTGGTCTTTGGCGACAATCTTTGGTTGAGTAAGAGTACAGTTTGTCAGCTGGATTCAAAGTCAGACAAAAAATTGGACACCAACAGAGGAGGTGGTATATAACTTGAAAAAAAGAAGTCACAAAAATTCTAATAATAATAGTCACTGTGTTGCTATAGGAATATAAAGTATCTCTGTATGACTTCATAGTGAATTTACAGTGTGATAGAAAAAGTCTTTTCTTTCTATTCGATATGAACGTTAATAGGCTACTGTAAATTATGCTGGAGCAGACACACTGTATTATTATATTGTCAAAGTGACACAGATGTGTTTTGATGGGTTTTTTTTAGTTTAGTTAAGATAAAGCAGCTTCATTGTTAGTTAGTTCCTGGAGGGACCTGGTGGACCCGAATCACCAGTTTCTCCCAATTCAACAGTTCCAACCGTTTCAACGGCTTCAATGGTTCCAACGGTTCCAACGGTTCCAATTGCTTCAACCGTTCCAACCGTTCCCACCGTTCCAACCGTTTCAACCGTTTTTAACCGTTCTAACCGTTCCAACCGTTTTTAACCGTTCCCACCGTTTCAACCGTTTTTAACCGTTCTAACCGTTCCAACCGTTCCAACCATTTCAACCGTTCCCACCGTTCCAACCGTTTTCAACTGTTTCAACGGTTTTAACCGCTTTTAACTGTTTTCAACCGTTCATATTTATTTATGATTCTTTTTTATTATTTATGCATTTATTTTTATTCATTTATTTATTTTTGCATTTATTTTTTTATATTTATTTCTGTATTTATTTATTTATGCATACATGATTTTCCCTTTGCATTTCACCCCTTTTGATTTCCCCAAACTTATTTATTTCTGTATTCTTTTCTTTATACGACTGTACAGACGTGTTGTGGTGAGGTTTTTTTGTTTACTTACTTAAAATTTTCTGTTTAGTTAAGATAAAGCAGCTTCATTGTTAGTTAGTTCCTGGTGGGACCTGGTGGACCAGAATCACCAGTCTCTCCCAATTCAACCGTTTCAACCGTTTCAACCGTTCTAACCGCTTCGACGGTTTGTTTCTCTGACGTACCAACGGCTGAGTCTCGAGCTCCTTCCCGCTGGTTTATCCTTCATGTTAGCTAGCTGAACAGCGACTAAACACATTTAAAACGTATAAAACAACAACACAAGGCCATGAACAGCAGTGTTCTAGTTCCTAGTATCCCCATGTGTTTAATTATATCGTTATATCCTCTCTGTGACAGCAGATAGAGAGGATATTATATACCTTAAAGATAACATTAGAGATGCTAACAGAGACTCACCTCGTCCTCCTCCAGCTGAGAGGTGAGAGGATGCTGCTGCTGCTGAAGGCTGAAGGAGACTAGAGATAAACTGTCTTCCTGAGTTACTGTTTAACCAGATAACGTCCTCTGAGGACAGACACACAACCTGTTATGAATCACAGATAAGCTCTGCTGAGAGGAGTCATCACTCCGCAGGGAAATTCATGTTCTTCTTCCGGTTAGCAGAGATAGGCGTTGATCCTCGCGCATGCGCAGTTCCCTTGAAACCCAGGCCAGTGTGTAGTCCTAAAAGAGCCATTTAAAAAAGATAAATAAAGAAAATCTGTCTGGAGCCGCAAAACATTTGTAGCCACAATGAGGGAAAAAAAAGTTGTAATATTACGAGATTAAAGTCACAACTTTACGAGAAAAAAGTCGTAACTTTACGAGAAAGAAAGTTGGAATATTATGAGATTAAAGTCATATTTTTACGAGAAAAAAAGTCGTAATATTACCAGAATAAAGTCACAACTTTACGAGAAAGAAAGTCGTAATATTACGAGAATAAAGTCACAACTTTACGAGAAAAAAGTCGTTACTTTATGAGAAAAAAAGTTGGAATATTATGAGAATAAAGTTATAACTTCACAAGAAGAAAGTCGTAATATTACGAGATTAAAGTCATAATTTTGCGAGAAAAAAAGCAGTATCATAACAAAAGAATAGATAAAAACGATAGAATAAAATAGGAATAATTTTTTTTTTTAATTCTACCAATATACAATAAACAATAGATAGATAAATAGATAGATAGACAGATAGTAACTTTATTGATCCCGAGGGAAATTCAGTAGTGCAGTGTGTGTGTGTGTGTGTGTGAGGGAGAGACAGTCATAGGGGGTTGGAGGGGCTGTTGGTTTTGGTGAAACCAATGGATAAACCGTGGATGTCCATGCCAGATTAACAACACTTGGTTTCACTTATTTAGTCATTGTTTAACTGTAAATTTGGTACATTTCTGTTAGTCAATGACTAATAGTCATGTAACGTTGTATGTCTTCGGTATGTTAAAAATTGTTCTGAGAGGAGGAGAAGAGCTGGTTGAGCAAAGTCTGCATATCATAAATTTGTTTCCTTTATTCAAGAAGAACTCTATTTGCAAAATATCCCCTAATAGCTATGAAAAATACAGAAAATGAAATGAAAATAAATAAATAAATAAATATGTCATTAAATGCTGCAAAAATGACTAAAAATAGATGTAGCCATTAACTTGTCTCTTTATCTATTTATCTTTGTATTAATTCCCTTATGTTTTTACTCTTCTGTTTAATTTTCCTTTTTATTTATTTATTTATTTATTTATTTATTTATTTATTTATTTATTTATTTATTTATTTATTTATTTATTTATTTATGATTTGTCGTGTTGTCACGTGAGTCTGATTACATTGTCCTCATAAATGACATCAGAGTGAGAGCTCTTAGTGTATTGAGGATCTCTGGGAGCTGGATGATGAGAGCTGGACCTGCAGCGTCATCAGCGTCATCCTGTGACGTAGATCCTCCCGGTCACGGGGTTCCCTCCCTCATGAACTCTCTCACATGGTACACAATGAAATAAAAACATGTTTCTTCACAGGAAATAAATAATAACTCATTATTATTACATTCCCCACCTCCATCTACTGTGATCCACATCTCTCTAATAAAGATTATGTTGAGGATGAAGATGAGGATGATGATGATGATGATGGTGACAGAACATTTCACACTGCTTGTTTCATGACTTGAAGAAATATACAGTATTAGATGCACTGATGCCATCTGTCTGTCTGTATTAACAGTTTGTTTCCATTAGGGGGCAATAACAGTCAGAGTTAAAACACTTTACTGGAGGAGAGACTGTAGAGATCAATCACAATACAACAATACACGTGTTTCATGTCTTTAACTGTAGTAATTACATATACTATAAACTATATCTAACTATTTTATCAGCCTCCTGGTGATCAGCATCGGCAGATTACAAGATTTTATAGTTATTTAACATCTTTTTGTAGTCATGATGTATCTCATAGATTTTGTTTGTGTCTTTTTAGTCATTTTGTGTTTCTTTATAGTTATTTTGAGTTTCTTTGTGGTTGTTTTGTATCTCTTTGCAGTTGTTTTGTGTCTCTTTGCAGTTGTTTTGTGTCTCTTTGTGGTAGTTTTGTGTCTCTTTATAGTTGTTTTTTTATCACTTTGTAATTGTTTTGTGTCTCTTAGTAGTAATTTTGTGTCTCTTTGAGGTTGTTTTGCCCCTTTTCATAGTTGTTGTGAGTCTCTTTGTGTCTCTTTGCAGCTGTTTTTCATCTCTTTGAAGTCTTTTGCATCTCTTTGTAGTTGTTTCAGTCTTCTTGCAGTCTTTTTGTGTCTCTTTGTAGTCGTTTTATGTTTCTTTGTGGTCATGTTGAGTCTCTGCCTGGTTGGTACAGGAGACCAGTGGGAACCTTGACACTTCGGGCCCTGGGTCTGCGCCCGGGAGGCCCGTTCAGTAATCTATCCATGGTGACCAGTAGGACCGGCAACAACACTGATATAACTTTCTGTATTATTTTATTCTGTTATACTTTTATTTATGTTTCTATTAGCTCTGGCAGGTACAGACATTGGACGTTCTGAAGGATTATGAGTGTCTGGAAAGTCAACTGTTGATCTCAAAGCCTGTTTTATACATATTTCACAGTGCTGTTTGGTTCTGTGGGGCAGTAAAAACAGGATTTATCGCTCCTTTGAATTAGAAGTGGGAGAACATTGTTATCATAATGGGTTTTCCCCGTCAGCCTGATGACCACTTCCTGCTCCCACCAGATACAAAGGTGGGAATGAATAATTGATGATGGACTCGGTCTGGCAGGTGAGAGAATTACAATCACAGTGGTGCTACTTCAAACTACGTCTACACTCACTGTAATCAATTACTGCCCAGTAAGGCAACATGTTGTGTAACGTCTCTTTAATATGTTTTCATTTCTCTCCATGTTTCTGCAGCCCGCTGACCGTAAACCAGCGAGTACGGCGCCAGCATTTTCCGGGTGAGAACGCTTCCTGTTCCTTGCCTTCACTTTGATTTTTTTTAATGACCTAATTGCATTGTCATCACTGCTAAGTAATACAGCAGACGTGGTCAAACTGCCAGAAATAACAAACAGTAGTCAACGAGTCCAGTGCATTGTACTGAACTGCTATGAAATGTATATGTACAACAGCCTGTGTACAGACGTCATGAGGCCCCTGTCAGTGTTATTTTATCACATATTATATTATTTGATTACTATTACTGAGGCGTTAACATGTAAACAGCTTTTTAATGTCGTAGCTTCTAAAGAGGGAGTTAATGTTAACTACTTAAAGACAGGGTTGATGATGTTCTCCAGTAGACACTATCTGTTCTATTGGTTGAAATGGTCTTTCCACCCCGACAGCGATCCATTACTGATGAGCTCTGAAAATGGACCGTTAAAGAGGCGTCATCTGTAGCTGCTGTAATCCTGTAAAGACGTCTACCAATCACTGCCTCAAGGTCCGCTTGGAAAGAACCAATCAGATGCCTCCCTGCCTCCCTGCTTGTATTCTACCCTTGGCGTGCACCAGCCTGAACTCAAAGCGCGTCGCGTCGCACGTTTCCTGGAGAATGGAAGAGAAAAGTCAGCCCTGCAGTAGCACTGCCGCGGTTACTTATCATGAGGTAGCGTTGTCGAGTTGAGGTCCTCTCTGCGCTCTGTGACTGTGAAGTAGTGATGATGCGGCGGTGCTCGTGCGTGTGTGTGTGTGGGGGGGGTTAGATCAGGGGTCAGCAACCTTTACTATCTAAAGAGCCATTTTAGGCAAAAAAAAAAAAAAAAGAAAGAAAATCTGTCTGGAGCCACAAAACATGTGATCATTGTGATGAAGGTAACACAGTTTATAGTCTAAGTATATAGTATATCAGTCTAATGCAGTGAGGGCCAAAGAGAGAATGTACTACGGAGTATTAGGGCCACATTGAGGGGAAAACATCTGAGATTTACAGAATAAAGTCAGAATATTACGAGAATAAAGTCATAACTTAATTATTAAAAAAGTCAATAACACGTAAAATTACTACTTTATAATATTATGACTTTACTCTCAAAATCTCAGATTTTTTATTTTTTTTCCTCAATGTGGTCCTAATACTCATGGCATACCGTCATACATTAGACCTACAATAATGATAAATAAATGATAAATAAAAATGAAAATGTAAACAAAAACCAGTTATTCATTTCCATTTTTTATAAATCCACAGGGAGCCACTGGAGAACGGATAAAGAGACGCAGGTTGCTGACCCCTGGTTTAGACGGAGCTCCTGAGGCGATGCCACTTTCAAATGATGCTTTCCAACATCGTCGACCCTACCTTTAATCATATTTGCTTCATTTCTACCCACTGCTGCTTTAAGGTTTGAGGTACAACCCTCAGTAAAAGAGTTAGAACCAAAACAAACTGGAAATGCAAATGAGAGAGCTCACCCACACTCTCCTGTACAGTATATGTGTTATTATGTCCCTGTGGAGGTAATAAAACTGAGTCCTCAAGGGGGAGATACAGGACAGATCAGTGAAGACACGTCAAATCAAAGAGGACTTCGAGTCTTCAGTTGTTGCTGCTGCGGTAGCGCTCCTCAGGCTGCAGCTGGTGCTCGTATTTCATTAAAAAATGTACAGGCGACAGATTATACTTTCATGTGTGTGGTCATTTCCGAACATATCGTAGGTCCCTTTATGTATATTCTTTAAACTGTCATCGGTAATGTTGAACTGCAGCCAACTGTGTGGCTTTTTTGCAACCACTCTGTAGAAATCGCAGCAACATGAACCTATAACTGAAGCCTTTATTTTACCCTTTATGTCATCATATTAAACCTGCTTGATAAGCATTGTTGTAAAGTTGTTAAGTTTAAAAAATAAAGGACAAGTAAAAGCTTCAAATTTGCATACAGAGCCATGTCTCAATAACAATCCTCCAGTCACTGAATGAGTTTCTATTTTCTTGTTGTTGTATCTCACCCACACTGATTTAATACTGTCCTGATGTAGGAAATATTTGTTTCCTGATATGACTTTATGGCTCAGTATCATTGATTATTGCCACATGATAATAAACCCCCAGTCTATAAAATGTGACTGTATCAGTATGAATCACATGTTTCAAAGCTTGTTGTAAAATAAAGTGGTTGACAGCCTTTGTTGTTTTCTCTTCAAATAGAAACCGTAATTAGAAATTAACCTTGAAAGCTTCAGGAAGTAAATTTCCATCCTGGAGTATCAGAAGATTTACAGCTGCGTCACTTTAATGTACCATGTTTGGTCAGGTGAGTGAGTTTAAGGTGTAATGTGTAAGAAGATCTGGCCACATGCTCCAGACAAATAGGGGTCAGCATTTCAACTCTACTACTGAGTCCATGCAATCTAAATTTACCGTCATCAGTTATTAGAATAAAAGCCAACTACTAACTATGTTTACTGTGCCACTAACTGGGGCTGTACGGTCCGTGTACGCTTTGATAGTTTGTTTATTGGATTAAACACAAAGTGGCAGAAACACGAAAACAACGGCTCGTATTTTCGTTTAATCCTCCCTGCAAAGGAAACTCGTCATTAAAGTTTTCAGAACAAGACAGAGTTACCGTCCGTACAAACGTCATCATCCAGTATGGCATCTGATAAATATATCCACATCTCCCAGCACAAAGCACTTTAACATAAAATAAATAAATGAATACAGAGATGCAGATCACAATTCTGTTATTGCAGAACAGCTTGGAATCGGGGATGGTCGCAAAACAGGAGAGGAGGTCGCGTTGCTCTGGCTCTACCTGTTTAGCTGGTTACCATGCTCATTTCAGTAAATATCTCTGCAACACAATACATAGACGTCTCTGACATAACGTCAACACTGTAACCTCTTCACATTCTGTTGATGATGTTGCCAAATCTTACACGTTTAAGGATTGTTGTTGAGAAAGAGTTGCATGATCCACACTTGGAAACGTATACCTGGCATGAGTATTGACACGACCCAGAAAGGTAACTGCTCCATACTCTCATGTTAGCATGAAATAGAGCTGAGTACAGCAGGCTTTTAACCCTCCAAAATGCCACCAGAAACAACCTGAAACCGGAGTGACGAAAATTAGGAGGAACTATCGATGAAAATGGGTCAGGAAGACAAACAGTAGCTGTAGAGTTGCCTGGTAAATACTAGACGAATGCTTTATAACACAGCATCTTTTGATGGTGGAGGGTAAATGTAGCACCTTTAATCAGCCCGCTGGCTTCTTCTGCAGGAATGAAACAACAATTGTAGTTATTTTTAAGATCAATCCATCTCTGTTAAAGTCAGACCACATCTCCTGGCACAGGCTCAGTGTTGATTTCCGTCAGTAAACGTCCCACGACGCTTGTTTTCAGTGTGAGTTGAGGGCTTGGAGAGGAACAATAGAATAAACATCTCATCTCTGGTGGAGGACTGCTCGCCATGCGGCTGCGGTCGGAGGAATAAACACTTTGTTTCCTCCCTCTGACGGGCCACCGGACGTCTGAAAACACCACCGACCGACCCCGAGGAGAGAGACAGAAACACACCGCTGTTATCTCTTTAGCTTTGGGTTCAGAGTTATCTGTATTTCTGACATAACTAGAAGAAAGGTATCCGATTATCTTCTTGATGCCATGATAGATCCTGTAAAGAGCACACTTTTGGTTTCAAAACAACATATTTAAAGAGCTCCTCACAAACTGTTGGCATTTTGGGAAATACACTTCTGCCGGGTTGTCGTCTCGTTTGGTTACACCACTTCCGGATGTATTTTAACCAAAACCACAATCTTTTCCTAAAGATAACTAAGTAGTTTTCGTTACGTAACTTCAGTAACCCAACAAACCAACTAACTAACCAAGCAAGTCGATCTATACCAAATCTAAGCAGTTTTATTTTGAAAAGCCTGGGGTGGACATTCGTAGGAAAAATAATTAAAAATACGTCGTTGAAAGTTCAATTTCAATTTCAAGTTCAATTGTGTGACTATTTCACGAACAGCCGTGAGACTGTGCTGGATGATTGACACCACTCTCATATCTGTTGAGACTGCTGAAGTTTGTTTATAGCCTAATGTTAGCTTTTTCACTTCTGGCGATTGCATTCACGCTTCAAAAACCATAAAAGTGGTGTTCATATGTGGAGATTATAGATAAGATAAGATAAAATATACTTTTATTGTCCCCGTGGGGAAATTTTTCCTGGACTCCGTCCAACTGCAGTTACAAACACTAAATAAAAACAGCATAAACAACAATAATAAACAATTCCACATCAGACAGGGATGTTCCAACACATACACAGTCCATGTACATAATGGCACATACTATCACACATACTATCACACACACCATGGCAGGTATTGCACCGGTAGTGCACTGCACCGTCTACCGTCTTGCCCATATTGCACAGACAATAGTCCAATATTACACATATGCAACATATTGCATTGTCCCTATTTAACATATTGCACTGTCATTATGATAGCTTGATGTTACGAGTTGTCGAGGAGTTTAATGAATGAATGTTTGTAACGGTTCAACCTGCACCGTGGGACTCTATATCTCCTGCCGGAAGGTAAAAGTTGGTACTGCTGATGTAAGATTATCTTACAGAACGAAACGTTTGTTTGCCGCAGAGTTTATTTTCTGCAATAATCCAAAACCCAATGGAACAATCCCGTTGGGTTTTAGTGGAGGGAACCAGGGCGATGCTAACTTCCTGTTTGGCCTACGTCATCCCTGGAGCACTCTTCTTGACATTACGTTAGTTAGTTGCTGACTCTTTGTTTTTTTAATTGTGCAACTGTAACACCACAGTACAGTTTCCACAGTGGAGCTCTATTTCATGGGTATATGCCACGTAATTTACGAGGAAGTTTCCTGACATTTTTCTGCATGTTCAGCAGCGTGTTCTTCTGACTGAATGACTTACTGGAATGAATTACTTGGAAATGTACCAACTAAGCACTGTCTTTATCTCTATTTAGTTTTTTATACACATTTCTCTTTAAATCCACCCTGACATTTCACCAAAATTTGAATTTTTGGACGATAATTTGAAACAAAATTCAGCAGGTTTGAGGTCATATAGGTTGAAAACTTTCCGTTATGTTTATTGATTTTCTTTTTTCTCTCGGCCCACGTGAACCTGTAAACTTTGTACCCCTCGTTGGCATTCATTCATTCCTGGGTGGAAAAGCTTTGAAGGTCCAGACATCAACATTGTTCCACATTGCATGTTTACTCTGTCCTGAAAAGCCTCTGTGACAACGCTGCATGGTTGGTAACATTAGTCACAGAAGTGCTCACATACACAGCTTCCGCTCCCACATACGCCAACCCCAAGGAAATACACTTTAAATGTATAACCACATCAGTCTGTGGTCCTTTTAGTGAGTTTGCAAACACATAAAGACTAGAGGAGAGGAGGACTTTCACTGGACACTGGAAGCCGGATCATGAGTTGACCTTCTGCACCAGTAAGTGACATTATTTACACTTTCTCTGCATCATCATGAGACGATAGTGTGTTATTATTTACTGATAAATTGCAGTATATGTTCCTCCACAACTGGAAGTCACAGAGCCGCAATCTGCTGTCGATCGTCATTATCAGCACATCGTCATTAATCTTTGATGTCATCTCGTTATCTCTGGACACAATCTCCAACCGGTGGTTGTCCTTATTTATTGCCCGTGACGGGTTTAAAGTCTGTCCCATAAAAAAACACCTTTCATGTGTCGAACCTCGGTCGCTGTAACACAAACTGTTTATTGAACGATTACTTGCAGGAGCATTTATTATTTTTGATGTGATTTCCTGACTGTCCTTAACAAATAGAAGTTTATTCAAGTGTGCTAGTAGTTTAAACTTAAAATAAAAGTGTATACTTTCAGTTTACTTACAGACAAGTATACAGAGAAGTCTATGTATACTTGGTTTATACTTGTACTTAAGATATACTTAAGAAAAGTATAATGAAGTATTCCTTACACAGAGAGGTGTACTTGGCTTATAGTTGTGCTTATGTTTTAATAGAGTAGCCTATTAAAGTGTTTGAGAGTTTGTAAACGGATGTTTTGATATGAATTTACTTTAATTAATCAAACATTTTCTACGTTTTTTGGATTATCCGTTCACCATATAGGAAGGTTTTTTTAATTTTTTATCATCACAAAACATCAAATCAAATAGAAAAAAGGAGCAAGTCTCTTTATGTATTTATTACATAAATCATTGGCTAAGTAATATAAGTTAAAGTATACAAAAAATTAAATTAAAAAGCATTAAAAGAAGAAAAAAAAGTTAAAGAGTACGGACACATGTAAGGCAAATATATAATCTGTTCTATAAACAGTAAAACAAGTAGCAGGGAGCTGTAATCATTTCTCTTCATCTATATATTATATCTTGTATATATTGTCTTATCAGCACTTTATTACTTTGCACTCTGGTTACTTGTACTATGTGCATTGACAATAAAGTTTAATCTAACCTAACAAAGTGTACGTTCATGAACTAAAAAGTGGGCTACAAATATATATATATACAAGTATACTTGCAGCATAAAATAACTATTAAACTGCGAGTACTTTAAAGTGGGCTACAAATATATAGTCATTAACAGTATAACTATTCAATTGCAGTATAGTTCATCGTATATAAAATACAACTTAGATGTACTCAAAGTTTACACTTAAAGTACACTTAAAAGTTTACTTTTATAAACTAAAAAGTGCCCCAAGAAGTATTAAAGTAGCACACTTACAAGTATACTACTAGCACATTGATATTAATAGACTTACATTAAGTATACTTGAACTTTACTAAAGTATACTTCATAAAATAAACTTGAAGTTTAAGTTTTTTTGTATTATATTTATTGTGTATTATGAACGTTTTTGTTTCTCTGCTGGGCATCTATACGGTTTCTCTCTCTACTTTAACATCCGTCTGGTCAAAGCTGTTCTGTACAATATGTGTGAGTGAACTTCCTACCTTCCTGTCAGCAGAGATTACAGCATACAATGGAGTGAAAGGTGTTGTTAATCATCAGATGTGTTTTCCAGCTGCCTTGATTTTATTTACCACATGATCTTTATCTTAAATGCCATCTACTGCATATTGTGTCCATGAATTCCATCAGCTTCATTGTCCTGGTATTGTTCACGAGTCTCACCGTCACGGGACACTTGAATGGAACGAAGGCATTGTTGTTGTTTTTTCATTATTATATTTATTGTTTTTTTAAAACAACAGAACAAACATTCACAAACGTCTCCAATAATAACATTAAGAAACTTAATAAACCTAATATTAATATAAAATATTCCATTTACATTCACATATCTGGAGGTCAGAGGTCAAGGGACCCCTTTGAAAATGGACATGACAGTTTTTCCTCACCAAAGATTTAGTGTAAGTTTGGAGCGTTATTTAACCTCCTTCACGACGAGCTAGTATGACATGGTTGGTACCGATGGATTCATCAGGTTTTCTAGTTTCCAGTATCTTCACTCTAGCTTTAAAACTGAGCGTACTACAACCTAAAAATTGCAAGTTGTGTTAATGCGTTAAGAAAATTACGCGTTATTATCTAACGTTGGCAGCCCTAGTTTAATGCAATGGGACAGAATACACTTGTTTTCCACCGTGTCTCAAGCAAATCATCTTTATGCACGTTGCAATCAACCATCTACTAAACTCCTCCCCCAAAAAAGTGATTATCCAATCACAGCTTAGCAACCGTTAATTAGTCACGGAAGTTCTGTTGAATGGCGTCATTTTTTCTTCAACTACTTTAGCTTCGTTTGACCCAGCGGCAGCGGCGACACCCTGAAAGCGGTGCGCCTCATAGCGAAGTTTAGGCCCTATATTCTCAGACCTGTCGTCCCACTGGAGTTTGCAGTGCGTCTGTGGATCATCGGAAATGATTCTCCCCCTGCATCCATAAAAAAGGTCTTATCAGACAGGAGAAAATGTTCTCTCATTAAAAACGAAAAAGTAAAGTGAATTCCAGAGGACGAGATCAAACATGCAACTTCAGCACACAGAGTCCACACTGTCCTGGACTGTGGAGCTGGTGAGAACAGGATGTGGTGAGACAGACAGATAGAGGGAAGAGGAGGTCTGAGGTCAGGAAGGTAATCAGCTTGACATTGCACCACCGTAACGTCTCTGCTCTGATGATCTCATGATCATATTTACATAAGACACACTAACTAGAAAACACACTATCTGTCTGTTTATTGCTACTGTGTGAGAGTGAAACCGAGGCATTTGGGAATAGTAGTCCAGAAGGGAAAGACATAAAATGAAAAAGCTTAAAGTGGAACTCGTTTTTTTACAAATGAAGTTCAGTTTGTCATGGGGGTGGACTACATAGCCTGTAAAAACAGCTGTGGTGGAGCCACGGTATCGAGGTCGCGCCCACACACACCCGCCGGAGCCAATCACGAGCCGAGCACGACCGCAGCACCATAGTACTACCCATAATATCTCTATAAATATATTTATAATCAAACTGACAGACGTTCTGTTACACAGACTGGTGACGGTTATGGAGAGTTAACATCTCCTCTCTCGTACGTTTCCATGACTACTTCACTCAGAGCAGCTGTCAATCACAGCTGTCAGTCATGACGTCTCACCTCCTTTTTATAGCATCAGATAACTAATTAAAACCAAACTTATCATATGGACTCTTCTCCTAAACACAGAAAACACGACCCCATTTGAACACAAATTCCTTTCAACGCCACTAATTTCTTTAACGCATTAACGCAACTTGTGATTTTTACCTTATAGCGGATGCATTTTTAGAACTAGAGTGAAGATACTGGCATCATATGAAACTAGAAAACCTGATGAATCCATCGGTACCAACCAGGTCATGTTAGCTTGTAGCAAATGAGGTTAAATAACGCTCCAAACTTGACCGGTCCCTTGACCTCTGACCTCCAGATCAGTGAATGTAAATGGGTTCTCTGGGTACCCACGAGTCTCCCCTTTACAGACATGCCCACTTTATGATAATCACATGCAGTTTGGGGCAAGTCATAGTCAAGTCAGCACACTGACACACTGACAGCTGTTGCTGCCTGTTGGGCTGCAGTTTGCCATGTTATGATTGGAGCATATTGTTTTATGCTAAATGCAGTACCTGTGAGGGTTTCTGGACAATATCTGTCGTTGTTTTGTGTTGGCAATTGATTTACAATAATAAATATATACATACATTTGCATAAAGCAGCATATTTGTCCACTCCCATGTTGATAAGAGGATTAAATACTTGACAAACCTTCCTTTAAGGTACATTATGAACAGATAAAAAATGTGTGATTAATTTGCAATGAATCGCGATTAAATATTTGTATGGATTGACAGCCCTACATAAAACTTAATTCATTTTGATTGCAGATAAATGTGTGAAAAATTACAGTGTTTTACAACACAATAAAACAAAAACGAACAAATAGACATGACAGAGTGAAACAGAATAATATATATGTGTATATATATATATTAGTAAAATAATAAAACTAAAACAATAAATAAGACAATTAAAAATTTTAATTTTAAAGATATTTATGTGTGTTGTTAAAAATGTATCCGTAGTGAACTTGTCATACTGTACACGCCCACACAGTCCATGAACACATTCTTTCCTTCAGTCTCTTTTTTTTATCAATGGAAATGAATGCGTAGTGGAAAGTGTCTGACCTTGGTCTATCGACAGCACATCATTGTTCCAGCATTCATCAGATATCAATCATTATCACTGAGCATGGTGTGATAGAACAAAGGCTGGCCTGAACCACCTGATCACATGACACCGGTTTATTACAGTCATTTATATGAGCTGCAGATTTTACCCACCACACTGTTCCAGTGTTGCAAAGAAACAAAGCACACTATTAGAAATCCAGGATCACAAATATTCTAATAATATGTTGGAATATGTCCATGATCCAATGTCCAATCCTCAAAACTTCATCACAGACTGTATATAAGAAGTGAAAGTAGTCACCGTGACTTCACCGTTGGTTTGAGGAGTGCCGTTTTGAAGCCTTGAGTTTGACATTTCTCCGTTGCCATCTTGGTTTTCCATTGGTCGTGTCTAGAAGGTAACCCGCAAATTGTGAAATCTGATCTGAGACCTGCAAAAACTCTTGCGAGACTCGCTGCCCAATGACCTATCCCTAACCTTAAGTATTCAAGATCAATATCAATGCCTAATGCCCGGTTCTGACTACACGATATCAGCCCGATTATAGCCCGACGCGGCCGTCGTAGTGTGTCGACTCGGATCGGAAACGATAAATGAGTGTCGTGCACGACAACCGATGCCGCGTCTGGGACGCCTCACGACGTCCCGATAGGA
Organism: Sebastiscus tertius; assembly: GCA_916701665.1. Lineage (NCBI taxonomy): Eukaryota > Metazoa > Chordata > Actinopteri > Perciformes > Sebastidae > Sebastiscus > Sebastiscus tertius. Next base: position 48,241 of record CAKAOH010038341.1, on the reverse strand, counting down.
AGTCTAGCATGTTTGATTTTTTATTTTGTTTTCCACGACGTGTTCCGACCCGGCCGTGAGTTTGACCGGCTGAGCACAGACGCACACAGCTGTAAACAGAAGGCTACTTATATGCAGAATGATGTCATCCGACCTTCAGCTGCTGCCGGACCTCGCAGTAGGATATTCAATCTAGGTTGTGTCGGAGTAAAAAAACACCACCGCTGTGTGTCTTTGCACATGGAGCATCCCGTTTCGCTTCTCCCTGTGAATTATATTTTTACTGTTTTCCTCTGGAGCCTCGTGGGCCCCTTTACATGCTCGGTGCCGGGAGAGTGTGTGTTATCGGAGCAGGATACCGACGTGTAGTCTGTCACGTGTCGCGGCCGAGTCACAACAAGAATTTATGACTCTCAATCGTGTAATCTGACATAGTGACCATCGTAACCGGCAAAAATATCATCTAGTCTGATCCTGGCATAACCTTAACCATTGGAGGTAAATGCCTAACCTCAACCAACCTATGCAACCTGTCATTCACAAGGTAGCCATGCCCTAAAGCATCCCCTGCTTTATGGTCTATCTGACTCTAAATGGGACCATACTTTACTAAATGAACATCATGCTGTATTGAAGAAGACTTGAAACTAGCGATTGAGACCATGAACTCATGTTTACAATGTTTACTGAGGGAATAAATCAAGAGAGAAGTAGACTCATTTTCTCATAGACTTCTATACAACCAGAGGAGTCGCCCCCTGCTGGCTGGTAGAGAGAATGCAGGTTTAAGGCACTTCAGGAGTTGCTTCACTTCTCAGATCTGGGAGTTCCCCTCCTGGTATTCATGCATCTGGGTCAATTTCCCATGAACCTGGCCTGAACTGTGCTTGATCCTGGACAAACAACAGAGGCAGGCATTGCCGTATTTCCACTTAATTCTGGGTCGACACTTCGATAAGATTGCACTGAAACCAGCGAGCAGCACACACACACACACACACACACACACCTACAGTTTCTGCTCCTTCTTATCAGTTCGGTTGGTGTTGCCTTAAAATCTGAAGGAAGACTTTCTCTTTCCTGTCAGCTCTAAATCCAAAAAACAAAACACAAAAGGTCAGTTCACTTTTAAAGACGGACCTGTGTGTTTATGGAATCTGATTATCAGTGTGTCTTATCACACGCTGGATAAATGAATCTCTTGCATTCAGCAGGTTTTTTCCTCAAACAATCTCAGACTATTTTTACCCTTGAAGTGCACCGCGGTGCTCCGCAGCCGCCGACCTTTTTCCCATCCTGAAAAGCTACTTGATTTCCACTTCACAACAATGACCTGACCTGTCCTGTCCTGTCCTGTCCAATGTCCACATCCTCCCTATCCTCCCTAATATCTTCCAAACGGAAAGTCTCCGGCTGAAAGTTGCAGGTCACAGATATCAGTAAGAACAATGGTCAAGGATAAGGCGGGCGTTTGTGCGAAACGGGGACTTCATCAGATTTGCTGTTAATAATTACAGTCGTGATAAGCCAGGCAGAGGTGGCATTTATTGATGGCAAAGCCGTCTGAGGTCCCAGTTGATCTCCAGGAGCTGGGAGGAGGAGGAAGACGAGAGAGAGGAGAGGAGAGTTTGGATTTGAGACGGATTAGGACACTGTCAAGTATGTGACAAGCTGCTGTACTTTACTTTTTTAAGCTTTTGGGTGTGAAATCTTTGAAATCAGAAGATCTTCACCAGTAGACGTGATGTGTTTTGATCTCCAGTTGATCTTGGAAAAGTCAGGGAGACATTTTAGTGCTAAAACTCAAATCTATCCTCTCAGGTGTCCTCGTTTCTAGAGCTCAAATAGAGCCTGACAACCCAACCCCAGGTCCTGACCTGGCTCCTCTGCTCTGCCTCTCTTTCGGGAGTCTGGACCTTTGTTGTTTGCTCTTAACGTTGTTTGATAAGTGATGTTCAAAGGCAACACAGGAGCCTCCTCCTAACCCTTAATGTGATTAACGTGATCTCAGAGCCACATAGAGGAGCGGAAGCAGCGGCGCTCCAGGCAGCAGAGACGAGACGAGATGATGCGACCGGGAGCTCAGCAGTACGTGGTGGCCAGGCCGCTGTACTCGGAGGAGTCCTTCGCAGAGGACCATGAGGTGATCTACAGGCACCGCAAGACCATGCTGGACCACTTCAAGCAGTACTTCACGTAAGGAACGCTTTCGGTTTTTGTTTCTTGTGAGGTTTGTTTCGGCGTGAAGATGATGAACTTCAAATCAGTCTCTTCTTGTTTCTTTGGTCATACAACACATATATATATAAACCCAAGACTTTTCATACAATATCATAACCTACATTTTGTTTAATAGTTCAAATTGAGGCCAAATTATGATGGTTCATGTCAGATTTTGTAAAGTAAAGTTGTTCTTGCGCCACTTACTTTAATATGAAAAATAACATAAGGTCCAATCCTGCATGTATATAACACATGAAACATGTCATTTCTGTTTGTAGAAAGTAAAGAAAATGCATTATTATTTATGATGTTTAAGGATGCAAAGACTTTTTGATCCAACACACCTATTCTAAGTCTGTAAGACTTTGTAGAAAGTTATAAATTAGATAACTTGCGAGATTCTTGAGAGAACTTGTCTGTTAATGTCTGGCAGGTTTAATGCATGTTTTAAAATAGTAACACGTTTACTTTGCACCTCGGCCCTGTCTCCTAAAAAAAAGTACTTTTCCGTACGACGAAACTGTAAAAGAATTGAAGAATTGTGAGTTACGTTTCAAAGGGAAACATATTTTGATGGTGATTACATTTGTTATTTATTTATTTATTTTATTTAGTGAAGCAAGACAAGACAGGTGAAATTTGACAAGACAAACAAAAACAAAAAAATAGATAAATAGATAAATAGATAAATAAATAAATAAATAAATAAATAAATTAAATACATGGGGTGACATGACAGAATTAACGGGACAGGAAAATTCTAACAAAACGAACAAAATGAGACAAAAAAATAACGGATTACATTTGTTATTGATGTATCATAAATACATGTAACGTAATGATGAAGTCCGTGGAAGTCCGTGAGGAAGATGAGGAGATTGGGTCAAACAAACACGAGACTTTCAAACTAAAAGTCAACGTTTGCTTATTTTAATTTATGTCCGTAGCTTAATAACTTAACAAACGTAGTAATTTGATGTTTTTTTTACTAAACCTATCAAAGAAGTTTTGTTACCTAAACTTAACCAAGTAGTTTTGTTGCATTTTTATTTTGTTTTGTTTCAGTTTCGTAGTCATTTTTAAGCCAACCCATGATGTTTTTTTCTTTTTACTAAACTTAACCAAGTAGTTTTGTTGCGTGGTTTAGTTTTGTTTCAATTTATAATCTGGGAGAAAATATTTTTCACTTGAAACGTAATTGAGTATGCAGTTTAGACGTATGGGAACGTCATTTTGTAGGACATAGAGTTGCTTTGTTATAGTAGCAGAGAAAGTTTAAAAATTGGCGCATTTGACCCCGTTCTCCCCTAAGACAAATCATAATGGGTTTTTTTACTAAACCTAACAAAGTAGATCTGTTGCTTAAACCTAACCAATTAGTTTTGTTGCATTTTTATTTTGTTTTGCTTCAGTTTCGTAGTAATTTTTAAGCCAAACCATGATGTTGTTTTACTAAACATAACCAAGTATTGTATTTTTTCTTTAGTTTTGTTTAAATTTATAGCGTGACTGTACTGCGACTGTAATCCGGGAGAAAATAAGTATGTGTATGGGAACGTAATTTAGTAGGAGACAGAGTTGCTTTGTTATAGTAACGGAGAAAGTTTAAAAATTGGCACATTTGGCCCCGTTCTCCCCTACTAGGTGATGCATTACTTCAGCACAGTTCTTCTTCTTGCTTTCCTGCTTTCACTCTCTCCAATATTCAGCCTTTGATTTGTCTTTCTTGTCTGTGTGTACTTAGTGATACTTTAAGTATGATGTACTCCCCTTTAACCTGTCTTTCACTGACATATAGATGATGATGATAGATGATTTAAAGGAATACTTAATACTCTAAATGAAGTGCAATCTTGAGTCTGTTTCTCAATGATGTCATCAGGTGAACACACCTGGATAAACATTATATTTTATGCTATTGTGCCGTTGCAGATGTAACACCAAACGAGCCAAGAACGCAGCTCTGTCTCTGCTGCCGGTCATCGGCTGGATGAAAATATACCGAATCAAAGAGTGGCTGCTCAGCGACATCGTGTCTGGTATCAGCACCGGACTGGTAGCCGTCCTGCAAGGTAAACCTTTAGTGTTTCACTTTAAAGCATCTGCAAGTGCAAGTCTGTATTTCCTCATTGTCAACTATCAAATATGGAAAACAACAGGAACGAACCTCACATTTGAGTCCATCTAATATAATATATCTGACACCATTCTGATAAAACCTGGATGGGTGATGCATGTCAGCACTAACACACAGCGCCCTCACAGAGAAATGTTTAATGTGAACACACCGCTACGCTGAAAACACTCCCGCTGACCTGATAATGACATGAAGATGAAACTTTATCAGTAGCCTCATTCCCACTGCATGACCTAACCAAAGGGAGGAGACAAATGCATCTTCAATCACACAGTTTTGGTATCGGTAGAAAAAAAAATATGCCATGTTTGAACATTCCTAGGGAGGAGGCGGGGGGAATCTGTAGAATCCTGTTACTGATTTGCCTACATTTGCCTATTCATGGGATACTTCTGCTCAAAGCCACTCTATGTAAGAATCATAATGTGTTGTTAACAGCTTCACCTGTGGCCGTTAAGTCAACTAAAGTCAGCGTCCTGTTGCTGGCGCTTGTGCTCGCTCTACATAGACATGAAGGAGCATCACTCAACACAGTGAGGAGACACACGTCAGCTAAAAGCACAATATCACTCTAGAGTTCAGCTGCTTGGCAGTAATGTTAGCTGACCAGACCAAGGTCTCTCCATCAATCAATGCTGATCCTGGTGTTGGCTTTTCCCGCTTCAGCCTCCCGACCGCGGCCGGAGGGAACGGGGGAGACGCCGGAGTTTTGGTCGGAGACGATAACGTTTCTCTCTGCGGAGCCCCGTCACTTCACGAGACACAGGAAACCTCTGTTGGTCTGGAGGAGCTGCAGCAGTTATTTCTGACCAAACGTCCACTGAACATTCACTAGATATTCTCAGAGCTAAACTAACTCTTCTGCAGTGTGGAGTGAGCAGCATGCACGGGAGAGGTGGAGTGAAATAGCGAGAACGAGCGCGGTGTGTGAGTGAAAGGCAAGCAGAGGAGCAGAGGAGCAGAGACTCCGGTCCTGGAGACCAAAGCTACGGTCTCCCCCGCGTCCTCCGACCGCGGCCAACACTGTTTAACAGATGGGCTTCACTAGATACAACCAAGAGGTTTTGGTGCTTCACTGTAGTTTGTGTTGGAGTCTGAGTCTGAACAGCGGAGCAGACAGACCCTTTAAAAAAGGTTTATACGTTTAAAAACATACATACAGTCCCTTTAACCGACCCAGGTCGAGAGGTGGGTCGGACCAGAGTCGCTATCATGTCATTGGTTGGAGATGTTGGGCACACAGTCGTGACGCAATAGTCACCTGTTGTAGTGAGTAATTACAGGAACTACAGTAAAAATGTGTGTCAGAAGCGTTTCGACGTTTCCTTCAGGGAATCCCAGATTGTCGTTGAAAGGCTTTAGGCTTTCTTTTGTCTCTCCTCCGAAACGACACTATTTTATCATCAACACGTGCGTCTAATCTGATAATACACGATAACCTCTCCTCTGGTGTCGTAGTTGTTTAGAGTGATAATAGATACTATCTTTATGAGCAGGTCTGGGTTATCATACGAACAAAGCACCCGTTTTTATCTTTATATACACATTCTATTTAAATGTTTTCATTGTTGTAGTTCTCACCTTTATTCAGGTTAAGTTTATTTAGTGTTTATGGGAAAACAACAAATCATGAATTCTTTTATAAATACTGTTTTGTTTTCATATCGTCTAACACATGTTTCAAACGATCTCTTTTTCACATAAAGCACATAAACGCCTTCTCAAAAACATTAAACATTGATATGATGTTGTTCAATTTAAAAAGCTATACAAAAAAGATATTTTTGGGAGGTATATGGATGAGGAAGAGTTGTGTTAAGGGTTGGTTTATATTTACTTTTTAACTCCGGATGGAGATGTGGGTTGTAGATAAACTTGGGATGCTGAGGAGAAGTGAGAAAGAGGTATAGGGAAATATAAGTTCTACTTCTACCTACTCCTTTTCGGACACTATCACTCTTGTTTTTTATTATTTTGTATGTGTTTTCTATTTATTTTTATGTTTGAAATAAAGTAATTCATTCATAAATATGTATAATATGTGTCTGTTTTTGTGTTTCAGGTCTGGCCTACTGTCTGCTGGCCTCTTTGCCGCCCTGGTACGGACTCTTCTCCGCCTTCTTCCCTGTTGTCCTTTACTTTTTCCTCGGCACCTCCAGACACATCTCAGTGGGTGAGGCCAGTATACTTTCTGTGTGTGTGTTTCCCCGTCCTTATAGCGGCTCTCAAAAGGCTACAACTCAGCTATCCTCTCTCACACGTTGCAGGTCCGTTCCCGGTCTTGTGTCTGATGATCGGCTCGGTGGTCACCAGGCTGGTCCCAGACGAGGGTCCGCCCGCCAACATCACAGGGTTTGAAGGCCTGACCAAAGACGAGCAGAGAGTTCTGGTGGCTTCTTCTGTCAGCTTCCTCGCCGGGATCATGCAGGTGAAACACACTCTTCTTTAGATTTAAACCCTCTGACCTCTGACCTTTCTCTACAGTTATTTTCATTCACTGCCACCACATCATCATCACCGTGCCCTCTCTCTGTCTCTTCCAGCTGGCTATGGGTGTCATGCAGGTGGGCTTCGTCGTCATGTACCTGTCCGACACTCTGGTGTCCGGCTTCACCACAGCGGCTGCCGTCCACATCCTGGTGTCTCAGCTCAAGTTTGTGTTGGGGTTGACCGTTCGGGGCATCAGCGGTCCGCTCTCTCTCATATATGTAAGCACAGAACAGCTGTTTATATCACTGTTTATCATTCATCTACTAGACCAGGGGTCAGCAACCTGCAGCTCCGGAGCCACATGCGTCTCTTCAGCTCCTCTCCAGTGGCTCGCTGTGGATTTATAAAAATGGAAATGAATAACTGTTTTTTGTTTACATTTTCATTTTTATTTGTCATTGTTGTAGGTCTATGGTACGAAGGAAAAATAAAAAATAAATCTGAGATTATGAGAATAAAGTCATAATATTATAAAGTAGTAATTTTATATGTTATTTTCTTTTTTTCTCGTAATATTATGACTTTTTTTCTGGTAAACTTATGACTTTATTCTCATAATATTACGACCTTTTTCTCGTTATATTCTGACTTTATTCTGTAAATCTCAGATGTGTTTTCCCTCAATGTGGCCCTAATACTCCGTAGTACATTGTCTCTTTGGCCCTCACTGCATTAGACTTATATACTATATACTTAGACTATAAACTGTGTTACCTTCATCACAATGATCACATGTTTTGCGGCTCCAGACAGATTTCTTTATTTATTTTTTGGCCAGAAATGTCTCTTTTGATGGTAATGTTTGCAGACCCCTGAACTAGACCTGACTTCTCTTCTTGTTCTTGTTCAGACTCTGGAGATCATCTTCAATCAGATCAGCTCCACCAACGTGTGCGACGTGGTGATCTCCTTAGTGATCATGGTGGTGGTGTTCATCGTGAAGGAGCTGAACGACAGATTCAAATCCAAGCTGCCAGTGCCCATCCCCATCGAGGTCATCATGGTGAGCAACGTTGCCTAACGTGACCTTTATTTCCAAAAGCCATTCAAGGCTTGTTAGTCATATAAACAGTAATAATGATAATTTGGATGTGACTTTTTATGGAGAGGGATAATCATTAATCTGATTTATGAGATCATTTATGACACTTAAAAGAAATGTCGGTTCAAGGAAACAGCTCACAAACTGTAAACAAGGAGTTAATAATAAATATCTCTTGTTTTGAAACTGATCCTGTGAGTCAGGCCTTCACAACTTCTGTCGTTTCTCCTGCAGACTGTCATCGCATGCGGAGTTTCATACGCGTTCGACTTCAAGACGAAATACGGCATTGAGGTTGTTGGGCCTATTCCAAGCGGGTGAGACGTTTTGCACAATACATCAAAGGTCAAAGCCACCTTTTGTTTACAGATTTACAACCACAAAATGACAGCGTGCAGCTTGCGCCATCATCCACGTGTATTTTTGTTTATGTTGAGATCAGCTGTACGTAGCGGAGCATCGTAAAACACTTCATTCAAACTGGACAGAAACAAAATAAAACTCACCTAAACCGTCGTCGTTACTCTCTCCGACAATCACCAAGTGTGCTTTGGTCGAACTCAACTGGAATTTCACAGAGTTTAATGTGAAAAAAACACAGAATCTAGAGTTGTCCTCCTCCATCCCCCGCTCTCTCTCTGTCTCTCTCTGCAGGCAGAAGGAAAGAGGCAGGGTGACGCGTCATGAAAGCGTCATCAGTTACACTGCACGTATCTTAAAGCCTGTGGTTTTAATGCACAGGCTGACCGGAGTTATTAAAATAAAATCCCGAAGTCGAATCTAATGGATTTCAGTTCAAATCCATCTTGGAGTTTTAGAGTAATCCTCCAAACGGACAAACCAACAAACCAACAAACAAACCAACAACGGTGAAAACATAACCTTCCTCCTAGGCCAAAGGCCTTGGCGGAGGTAAAAAACCCAGATCTGTCTCAGACATGTCCATGTTTTAAAACATGAACTTGTAGCGCCTATTTGAGGACAAGTAACCCTAAAAAGGACTGAAGTGTCAGTCAGACAGACAATGTGAGATATGCGACTGTGAGCATGCACGCAAGGGTATAAATGTCACGAAACGGAGAGACTCAGGGCTCTCAGCCCTGAACATTTATGTTGATGGTTGTTTGCCCACTTGCAAGTGTTTATTAAACCTTTAAAAGACTCTCTCTCTTGATTTTTGGTAGAGCAGGCGCTCCACGTATCAAGGCTTAGTCCTTAGACCGCAGCAGCCTGGATCCCAATCTGACCTGCGGCCCTTTGCTGCATGTCATACCCTCTCTCTCTCCCTCTTTCACAACTATCACTATCACTGTCTAATAAAGGCAAAAACGGCCAAAAATGTGTAACTTTCACAAATGCTTGTTAACAGCGACACCTGTGGCATTGAAATCAACGAAAGTCAGCATTGAGCTTGCGCTTGCTCGCTCTACATAGACATGAACGAGCATCGCTCAACACAGTGAGGCGACACACGTCAGCTAAAACCACAATATCACTCTATATTTCAGCTGCTTGGCAGTAATGTTAGCTGACCAGACCAAGGTCTCTCCATGAATCAATGCTGATCCTAGTGCTGGCTTTTCCTGCTCAGCGCAGGCTTCAGCAGCGGGGCTCCTCAACGAGTTCCGTTATCACCTCCCGACCGCAGTCGGCAGCCGAAGACACCGGCACCCGGTCGGTAACGAGACGATAACGTTACTCACTGAGGAGCTTCACAAGACACGGGAAACCTCTGTTGGTCTGGAGGAGCTGCAGCAGTTATTTCTGACCAAACGTCCACTGAACATTCACTAGATATTCTCAGAGCTAAACTAACTCTTCTGCAGTGTGGAGTGAGCAGCATGCACGTCTAGAGGTGAAAAGTTACAAACAGTCCCTTTAAAACAAAAACAAAAAAATACTTTTTCATGTTGTGAACACCACAAATGACACTCCTTTGACCTCCATTTTATCGGGGTGTAGGCATAAATATCAGACAGATGTACTGCATGTCAAAATCTAGACAAATAGGAACAAAACTAACTACTAGACGTTGTGTTTTTAAGCTTCCCAACAACTGTATGAATCTCTCAAACATCTGTATCCTCTGTTGGGGTCAATGAAATTGAGAACTTAACATATAGAAACATGAGTTTCTGGGTCTCTCCCTATCTGTCTGATTCATGGACCATGACACTCACAGTGTAAAGATAATGAGGGCGTGAAGAATAGCAACACACACGTATCTGTCTGGCTGCACCCATCATCAGTATCGCTGTCACACGTGTGTGGAGATGCACTTCTTCACTCATAACTCACTTTCATTTGCCATGAACTTGATGACCCATAACCACCGTGAAGAATGCTATCTGAGGTGGAATACAAAAGTTAAATAATATGGGAATAAATCAACGTCTGTTCTCAGGTACGAGTCTCCGAGGCCTCCGGACCTGGACATCTTCCAGGAGACGGCGGTGGAAGCGTTCCCCATGGCCATCGTTGGTTTCGCTGTTGCCTTCTCCGTGGCTAAAGTCTATTCTGTAAAACATGATTACACTATAGATGGAAACCAGGTACGTAATAATGTTTAAAGATTAAAAAGCAACAGTTTTTTTTATCAGGATTTAGATAATAAGAAGTTTTCTTCTGTAGGAGCTGATAGCTTTTGGAGCCAGCAACATCTTCGGAGCTTCCTTCAAGTCTTTCGCTGCGAGTACAGCTCTGTCCAGGAGCGCCGTGCAGGAGAGCACAGGAGGCAAGACTCAGGTGAACTAATACGCTTATTTAACCTTTAACCTTTATTCTAACCACAGACAAGTCTGAGTCAAACCTGAGACAGAATCCAGTGAGTTTGAGTCACGTTGTGTTTTATTGCATTACCAGTGTAGAGAGTAACTACATTTACTCAAGTACAGTACTTAGTTATTTTAAAGTACCTGACCTTAGAAAGTGTTCTTGAGATCAGAGTACAGACGATTCATTAAAGGGACAGCGAGGGAACAATAAATCATTCTGTACAACGATGACCTCTAGTGTTCGGTTGGAGGGAAGTATCCTCCACTAATAATCTCACATGGTTTATAACAGCTATAGTGGAAGAAAACAGACTTTTAATTTGATGCATCATAAACCTGAATGTCAGATTTAAGACGTGTGGCTCAAAGCGGAGCGTTCGTCCTCTCTGTAGTTTAACTCACCTGTTCTGTCTCCTTCTCAGGTAGCCGGTTTACTGTCAGCCATCATAGTGATGATCGTCACGTTGGCCATCGGATTCCTGCTGGAGCCGCTTCCGAAGGTAAACCTCACGTCTCCTCACGTCTCACGTCTCATCACATCTCTTCACGTTTCCTCACATCTCACGTCTCCTCACTTCTCCTCACATCTTCCTCACTTCTTCCTCACGTCTCCTCACGTCTCCCTCCCTGAAATCTGACCTTTGACCCGTTATTTCACCAGTCTGTGCTGGGCGCCGTGGTCATCGTCAACCTGAAGGGCATGCTAATGCAGGTTAGAGACGTCCCGTACCTGTGGAGGAGGGACAAACCAGACTGTGTAAGTTCTCACAAAGACAGTTTTAAAAGCCAAACATCGCTGCATTTGAAGATTATTATTTTAGCTAAAAGTCGACATATTGCCCCTTTTAAAAAAAGAAAAACCCTCTTCTGTTTCTTACTACCGTCTCCGTCCAGGTGGTGTGGATCGGTACCTGTCTTGCAGCCATCTTGCTGGGGCTGGATCTCGGGCTGGCTGCAGGCCTCGGAGTGGAGCTGCTCAGTGTCGTCCTCAGGACTCAGTTGTAAGTATCTGGCCGCCAACAATTTACTTAAAGGTCCCATATCGTGCTCATTTTCAGGTTCAAACTTGTATTTTGTGTTTCTACTAGAACATGTTTAGATGCTTTAATGTTTTAAAAAACCTTTATTTTCCTCATACTGTCTGTCTGAATATACCTGTATTCACCCTCCGTCTGAAACGCTCCGTTTTAGTGCATTTCAACAGAATCACAACGGAATTGCGTTGCTAGGCAACAGCTTGGGTCCATGTGTACTTCCTGTCAGCTGATGTCATTCACATTCACTGCAACAGGAAATAAACTGCGACTCATTTAGTATGTTTATGTCTAAAACCGTGTAATGATCTAAATATTGTATATTTGTGACATCACAAATGGACAGAAATCCTAACGGCTTGTTTCAAACGCACAATTTCTGAATACGGACTGTGTGTATTTCTCTGTATATTGAGCGTTTTGATAGTTTAACAGTATTTATAAAGCACTTAAACCTGTTTTATGATATAAAAGACATGAAAATCTGACTTTTTACAATATGGGACCTTTAATTTCCTCAAACAAAACGCGAAACTTTATTCTAAACTATTTTATCTTAGCTTGAACTTGTCTTTCAAGTCTTGGCAGCATGCAGTCCGTAGTGCTCTTATCATCAGATCTGAAATAAGTGAAGTTTTAATATCTTTTGTGTTCAGCCCTCGCTGCAGCGAGCTGGCCAACATCAAAGGAACGGATATCTACAAAGACAGAAAGGACTACGTTGATGTAAGTGTGTGTGTGTTCTATCAGGTGTCCTCTGTAACTAATATTAAAAGAATAGTTTGACATTTTAACACACGTTCTGGCAGAGAGTTAGATGATTTGTGCTATAATATAATTTGGGGTATAAAGACGATGACTCTCTCCAGATATACGAGCCGGAGGGAGTGAAGATCTTCAGGATCCCATCACCGATCTTCTTCGCCAACATCGAGTTCTTCAGGACCAAGCTGGTGGAAGCTGTAAGTACAACATTGTTTTATTGTTTGTCACATCCTCATAGAATAATAATAATAATTCATCTCCAGAATGCTCAACCGAGCTGATTGAGTCTGTAACGCAGCATCTCGTTGTGTTCTCAGGTTGGATTTAACCCGCTGAGAGTGTTGAGAAAGAGAAATAAAGCGCTGAGGAAGATCCGGAAACTTCTGAAGAAGGGAGACCTTCAGTGGACATCTGTAAGTAACGACACCTGTTATCCTGTTCCTGTATATATACATTCATATATTGATGCTGAATCTTTAGTTGAAACAGATTTGCTCAGCAGATGGTACAAAGTTCACCTCCACTTATCTCAGATGTGAGTAAATGTGTGATAGAGCAGGACCCTATAAAAGTCAAATATTGTTGTACCCTTTCCATTTTTACTTTCAAACTACGGTTATGTGCCCCAATAAGTAGGGGAGAGCGGGGAGAGTTGAGCCAGTTTTTAACTTGAGGTGTCTTTAAATTGAGGGAATGACAGTATAGGTTGATGACTCCTAGTAAAACATATATTTCAGGATGTGGTGCGTCATCGGGAATCATCCCCCTGGATCTAAAATAACGTCATGATGTATTGTCACGGTTTACGCTCTGTTTCCAGTGTCACTTGAATTACAATACGCTGAAAGGTTATTATGGAAGTTTTGCCCAATGATGCCAAAAATATACTGCCTACTGAAGCTTTAAATTGAATAAAAAAACTACAAACAGTAGTTCTGAAGCTGCATGATTCAGTTTGACTAACTTGTCCTCCTTGTATTCCTTAGTTTTTCACCCATCATCTGTGTTTCACCGTTCCAGAGAGGCTTCCTGAACACCTCGTTTGGACCCATCAAGGAGTCGGAGGATGAGAGCAACATGGAGGAGCTGGACCTGCCCACCGACTTCAAGGACCTTCCCGTCCGGGTCGACTGGAACGCCGACCTTCCCGCCAACATCGTCGTCCCCAGAGTGGACGTCCACAGCCTGATCCTGGACTTTGCTGCCGTCTCCTTCCTGGACATCTCGGCTCTGAAGGGACTCAAAACGGTGAGACGTTCACTCACAGCAGCAACAGAAGCAGTTTGTTTTATATATGATGCTGTTTTGTTTAAATCATCTTCATTTTTCTTTTCTACAGATGCTGAAAGAGCTGATCCGGGTTGAAGTTGATGTCTACATCGTGGCTTGTGATAGTGAGTATAAAACTGCAGTATTTCAAGTCGTTGCTTTTGTCCAACAGACATTATTCTACACAGTGAAGGTCAAACATCCGACTGAAGTAACAAAAAGACCGTTTCAGTCTTTGCATTTTTCACGCAAAAGGCTATTGAACTATTTCAAGAGGACCTATTAAGGTCATTTTCAGGTGCATACTTATATTTGGGGTTTGTAATTGGAACATGTTTACACGCTTTAATGTTCAAAAACGCTTTGCTTTTCTCATACCGGCTGTGCTGCAGCACCTCTTTTCATCCTCTGTCTGAAACGCTCTGTTTGAGCTCCTGCTCCTCCTCCTCCGCTCTAACGAGCTTTGTTTGAGGGCGTGCCAAACTAGCCGTTATGCAAATGTGTAACTTGGTGACATCGTCATGTTATGGAAGAAAAGGCGGGGCTTCAATCAAGGTGTTTCAGGCAGTTCAGGAGTTGTGTTTCTCCCTTCGGTGTGGACTTTGGGTTTTGTAACTTTGCAGACCTTGTACATGCACAAAACATTATATAACACACTAAAGGAAAAGGAAATGTGTCAGTTTATTATTTATACTTCCCACAAAGACATGTTTAACAAACCCAGCACGTGCATCTTTATTTCATTTTGTGCTCATTTCTGGTGTCAAAATGCCGTCATGCTGCCGACAGTATCAGTAACAGATCTGTATTTAAACAAAACCAACATCGCATGATGACAGATAAAATCATTAGTGTCATAACATCTTTGTCTCCAAATCCTTTACAGACCTCCATCTGAAGTACTTTGACTAACCTCTTCTCCTCACCTGCAGCTTACATCCTGCAGAAACTACGCAACTGCTGCTTCTTCGATGATGAAGTCCAGCCGTCGATTTTCTTCCTGACGGTGCACGACGCCATGCTGCACATCCTGGAGAAACACCCGGGGTCCACGGAAAAGAAATCCGACCATGACAAGGTAAAGACGACACATTTTTATTTAGTGTAACATACCATAATACAATATTCGCAGGATATGTTTTCATGTTCATGTTTGTTCTGCAGATTATAACGACAGTCACAGTTCATCACTCTGGAGGCAGCTTGAGGAGCAGAGATAGAAACGTACGTATTCTTATTTATTTGTTTTTATCTCCTTTATTTAGTCACGTCCTATTTACTTAATGCTTTTTGTTTGGTTTATTTTTCTGGGACCGTTTGATCAAAACAAAATGACAAAAAACTACAAAATGCACCAGAGTCATTATTCTCGTAATATTGCGACTTTTTTTCAAGTAAAGTTGTGACTTTATTCTCGTAATATTACGACTTTATTCTCG
Organism: Sebastiscus tertius; assembly: GCA_916701665.1. NCBI lineage: Eukaryota > Metazoa > Chordata > Actinopteri > Perciformes > Sebastidae > Sebastiscus > Sebastiscus tertius. The sequence continues at coordinate 33,089 of CAKAOH010038341.1, read as the reverse complement.
TAATATTATGACTTTATTCTCGTAATATTACGACTTTTTTTCTCATAAAGTTGTGACTTTATTCTGGTAATATTACGACTTTATTCTCATAATATTACGACTTTATTCTGGTAATATTACAACTTTTTTTCTCGTAAAGTTGTGACTTTATTCTGGTAATATTCTGACTTTATTTTGGTAATATTACGACTTTTTTCTCGTAAAGTTGTGACTTTATTTTGGTAATATTACGTCTTTATTCTGGTAATATTACGACTTTATTTTGGTAATATTATGACTTTTTTTCTTATAAAGTTGTAACTTTATTCTGGTAATATTCCAACTTTATTCTGGTAATATTATGACTTTATTTTGGTAATAATTCGACTTTTTTCTTGTAAAGTTGTGACTTTATTCTGGTAATATTATGACTTTATTCTTGAAATCTCCGATTTTTTCCCCCCTCAATGTGGCCCCTACTTCACTGCAAATGTTTTGCGGCTCCAGACAGATTTTTTTTTTTTTTTTTCCTAAAATGGCTCTTCTGATAGTAAAGGTTGCTGACCACGGCTTTAAGCTATATGATGACTCCCTGTGTGTCTAAAATTAAGAAACGTCTTCTTCACCCTACAGGCTCCGGATCCAGAAACCAGGTTCTAACGTCTGAACGAGAAGATTTCTGGAGAGAAAACGACCAAAAAGACCAAAGACAATAAGAGTAAATGTTTTACAGATCATGTTGTACAAAACACTGAATGTAGAGAATAACAAGTGATACCTTTATACGTCTGACAATCTAAGTTTACATTTACAGTATTTACTGGAATGTAAGAAAACTAATTCCATGGTGTTGATGTTTTTTTTTATACTGTATATAGTGAATTTGTAGAAATTTTAGGTGCAATATATTTGACATGTTTTATAGTTATATTTTCATGATAATGAGAATTAAATGAACATCTCGGCACACAGTTCTCTAAATAATGTTGGGACCAAAGCAATGTGAAAAAAGACTGAATGTGCAGTGGTTGAAATATTGGAATAAATATTTTATCACTCTAAATAATGACATTCAATGTTTCTGTGTATTTTTTCTTGTAATCAAAATATTGATATTAAAATATTGCTACCCTCGTAGCTGTTAAAAGGCTGTCACACTCTCAGTGGACATCAAAGCTGGATTACCAACAGGTACCGTAAGCGCCGGGCTTACCGTGTGGCACTCGGTTTGTTGATTAAAGGAACAGTGTGTCACATTTCAGGGGATCTATTAGCAGAAATGAAATATAATATTCAACTGTTTTCATTAGTGTATGATCACCTGAAAGTCAGAGTCGTTGTGTTTTGGTTTCGTTTTCGGCTCTAGAGAGAGAGCCTTTTGCATTTTCACGTTACCTGAAAGCCACTGTAGTTCTCCGGCATGCTTGTGAAACTGCGGCAACGTGAGCCGCAGAGTGCAAAGCTGTGGTACCGCCAGACGCCGTCTGACGTCCACTGCTCCTACAGTAAAGTTATTATGGTATGGATGGCCTCTGAGCGAAGTCAACAGTGTTACCACGGTTTTGCACTCGCCGGCTCACGTTACCACAGTCTTGGAAAGGGAGGAGTGAGCGGAGGGGTACTCAGCTGGTTGCAATCTGCAACCACACCACTAGATACCTCCAAATCCTACACACTGCTCCTTTAATTATAACCTTGTTTGTGAATATAGGAATATACACCACTAAACCACAAAAACGTGAATGGCTTTCTCTAGACGCAAATTCGTTTTAACACAACTTGCAACTTGCTTGTTGTAGCGGGCTCAGTTTTAAAGCTATAGTGAAGATACTGGTATCATATGAAACTTGAAAACACAGGGAATCCATTAGCACCAACCATGTCATACTAGCTTGTCAAGAATATATAATGCGCCAAACTTAAGCTAAATTTTTCTGACAAAAACTGTCATGTTCATCTTCAAAGGGGTCCCTTGACCTCTGACCTCCAGATCAGTGAATGTAAATGGGTTCTATGGGTACCCACGAGTCTCCCCTTTACAGACATGCCCACTTTATGATAATCACATGCAGTTTGGGGCAAGTCATAGTCAAGTCATCACACTGACACACTGACAGCTGTTGTTGCCTGTTGGGCTGCAGTTTGCCATGTTATGATTGGAGCATATTGTTTTATGCTAAATGCAGTACCTGAGAGGGTTTCTGGACAATATCTGTTATTGGTTTGTGTTGTTAATTGATTTCCAATAATAAATATATACATACATTTGTATAAAGCAGCATATTTGTCCACTCGTACATCGTACATTTTGAAGAGATAAAATATGTGCGATTATTTCGCAATTAACTATGGACAATCATGAGATAAATCGTGATTAAATATTTTATTCAATTGAAAGCCCTAGTGAAAAGAATGCTCAGTAAATGCATCTGAAGTTGTGATTAGTGCATCATTGACTCTGCAGTCTTAGATCAAACTTCTAATATAAAGAACATTTCAAAAGTTCTCTGAAACTAAACCAAAACATGTGAGGATGCCTCTCGTCCGTAACCTCGGTTGCAAAGTGTCTGAACCAATTCAAAACGACATATCAACACAATGAATCATAAATCTGAGTTAATGATTGAACAGAGCTGAGACAAAACTGACGTAGTGATGAGATTGATCTCAGATTACAGATTAGATAAACACAGACTGCACAGAGCTGCTCAGGAAAGCAACGGGCAAAGGTTTATTCTCTCCAGAACCTTTCACACATTATACTGTACTGGGATTCTTCAAGACACCCCCGGAGGTGTCAGGATGGTGACTTTCAGGAGACAATATGCGGTGGCCAGACCTGTGTACTCTGAGGACAGCTTTGATGAAGACTATGAGAGAATCCCCAGGGAGCGCAAAACCATCCTGGACCATGTGAAGGAGTATCTGACGTAAGTGAACCCGGTTCTTTAGACATTTCTTTAAATATTCTGCAAAATAAGTCTGACCAAAAGCTTTTTTTATTTCTGTTAAATCCAGCTGCGATTCGAAACGTGCCAAGAACGCCGTGCTCTCTCTTCTGCCCATCATCGGCTGGATAAGGATCTACAGAGTCCGAGAGTGGCTGCTGGGAGATGTGGTGTCTGGGATCAGCACTGGAATGGTGGCCATTATGCAAGGTGAGGAGCAGGATGAGATCAAACTTTATTGATCCCACATGGAGGGGAAATGAACGAGTCGCAGTTGCTAAAGGAAGTACAGGAACAGATTCCGATTCTGTTTTCCTTGTACAAGCGTCCCCTGGGGTCCATTACTCGAAAGTATGGAATATCCTTCCACCTCTATGCAGATGACACACAGCTGTACCTGCCCTTGAAAAAAAGTAATAACCCTAACTGTTTGGGCACATTGCTGACCTGTCTCAAAGACATCAAAGACTGGATGGTTTAAATGTTCTTAAGCTCAATGAGAACAAAACTGAAGCGATTATTTTTGGACACAATAGAGGCAGAAACGACCCCAACATGGACCTTTTGTCTTTCCATCTGTAAAGAATCTAGGGGTTATAATGGATAAGGATTTTAAAATGGACAAGCAAATAAACTCAGTTGTGAAATCAAGTTTTTTCCAACTGCGGCTTTTATCCAGGGTTAAGTCTTTTTTTTATCTTTTAATGATTTTGAAAAGGTAATGCATGCTTTTATCACCACACGTCTTGATTACTGTAATGCACTTTACGTTGCTGTTAGCCAAGCCTCTTTGTCGGCAGCTCGTCTTTTAACTGGTACTCATAAACGTGAGCACATCTCCACCTATTCTGGCTTCTCTTCAGTGCGTTTGGGATTGATTTTAAGATTTTATTATTAACATATAAATCGTTAAATGGGCGAGCTCCAACTTATCTCTCAGACCTTTTAAAACCACATCTTTTATCAAGGATACTCAGATCCACTGAGAAGTTGCTTCTGACTGTCCTGAGGTCTATAGGTAGCAGCTCATGTACAATTTATGTGGCAGAAAAAATTAGCTTTTTGTTTGTTTCATTAGTTTTTTCCAGAGATATTTGACGTGCCCGTTATTATTGAAATCTTCATTCTGTGTTTGTTGTTTTTGCCGTGGTGTCACTCAGGACTGGCCTTCTCTCTGCTGGCCTCGCTGCCTCCGAGCTACGGCCTCTACACGGCTTTCTTCCCCATGCTGACGTACTTCATCTTCGGTACTTCAAGGCATATATCTGTAGGTATGTCATAAAATGCTGAGTCACTATCGTATGTTGTATTTTTTTTCTCTATAACAAGTGAAAACCAGCTGCTTTTGGAAAGTATATAGGACTTAAAAAGGCCTGTTTGGAAAAGTTATGGATCTTATCATCTGACAAGAGGAGATCAGATTGGTTGTGATACGGCTTGTCTCCCCACCCATCGACACCCACTTTTATGCAGGTTCCTTCCCGGTCCTGAGCCTGATGGTGGGAGCTGTGGTGACCCGTCTGGTTCCTGACGTCGGACCTCCGGCCAACATAACCGGCTTTGAAGGCCTGAGCATGGACCAGCAGAGAGTCCTGGTGGCCTCCTCTTTGACCTTTCTCATGGGGATTTTCCAGGTAGATGTCACTCCATACCATACCATACCATACCACACCGTACCGCACCGTACCGTACCGTACCGCACCGTACCGTACCGTACCGCACCGTACCGTACCGCACCGTACCGTACCGCACCACACCACACCACACCACACGGCACCACACCATACCAACCACACCACACCGCACCGCACCACACTGCACCGCACCGTACCATACCGTACCATACCATACCATACCATACCAAAGCACACATCACCATACCATACCATACCACACCGTACCACACCATACCACACCATACCATACCATACCATACCACACCATATCATACCATACCACATCATACCATACCACACCACACCATACCATACCATACCCTACCACACCGTACCATACCATACCATACCATACCATACCATACCAAAGCACACATCACCATACCATACCATACCACACCGTACCACACCATACCACACCATACCATACCATACCACACCATACCATACCATACCACACCATATCATACCATACCACACCACACCATACCATACCATACCCTACCACACCGTACCATACCATACCATACCATACTGCATGTGCTAAAGAACTTTCAAACCGAGTTTCCCATGCCTTCTACCCGTGCAGCTGGCTATGGGTGTCCTGCAGGTGGGCTTTATTGTCATGTACCTGTCCGACACTCTGGTGTCCGGCTTCACCACGGCGGCTGCCCTCCACATCGTGGTGTCCCAGTTGAAGTTTGTGTTGGGGTTGAGCGTTCCGGGCATCAGCGGTCCGCTCTCTATCATATACGTAAGTCCAGGATCTATCCGACAGTTATGTTATTATGGTCTAATTGAACTGTGAAAGTTAAATGAAGAAATGATTGAATGATCGATCTCCAGTAGTTTTAATCTTTAAAAAAGTGCATAATCTTTTTTTGTTTTTACTGCCAATCTGCTATCATCTGATGTATCAAAGTACACGCTGTCGACTGAATGAAAGTGTGCTTTGAGTTCTGGCTCAAAACCAGCGTCCAAATTACACTTATGTGGCCTCTTTATGATTTCTGTATCGTCATGGAATTTTACCTCCCTGAGCTGTGATGTAAAAACTAAATAATACATTTTTCAATCATGTTTCAAAGTGAGCCGAGTAAAGTGTGTTTGCTTCTTTTTTGTGCAGACTTTGGAGAAGGTCTTTGTCCAGATCACGTCCACCAACATCTGTGACCTGGTGATGTCCATCGTGATCATGGTGTTGGTGTACATCGTGAAGGAGCTGAACGACAGATACAAAGCCAAGCTGCCTGTTCCCGTCCCCATAGAGGTCATCATGGTGAGGGAGGAGGCTCCTCTTGCACACAAGTCATGTATACTTTACATTATTACCATTTTCCCCAAGTATAACAGTTTATTTGTTAATTACCACCATCACTGTGTTGGCTAACTGGTCGGTGCATTCAAGGAAGCTCTGATACGTGGGATTTGAGAGTTGTTTGTCTCTCTGGTGTCTTCACAGACTATCATAGCTTGCGGGGTGTCTTACGGCTTCAACTTCGAGACGAGATTTGATGTTGAGGTTGTTGGCAAAATGGTTAGTGGGTAAGTTTCAAGTTCAACACGTCTACTCCTTTAGTCTAAACTTTAAAGGGCCAGCGTGAAGCATTTAGGAGGACAGAAATCGAATATGATTTTAATAAGCATGTTTTCTTTAGTGTATAATCACCTGATAATAAGAATCGTTGCGTTTTTGTTACCTTAGAATGAGCCGTTTATACGTTTGTCATAAGCTATATATTATATATATATAATATTTCTTCTGTAGTCGACCTTGAAATACTGACCAGATCCTATAAATGTGCAATTAAACACATTTATCTTTCAGGTACGAGGCTCCCATTGCGCCCAATGTAGAAGTCTTCCAGGAGGGCGCCGTGGAGGCCTTTCCCATCGCCATAGTAGGCTTTGCTGTGGCCTTCTCTGTGGCCAAAGTCTACTCCATCAAACACGATTACACCATTGATGGGAACCAGGTGAGTTACATTAAATCCCCGTCTATCCTCATCTGGCTCTGGCAGAAGAAACAGAGTTAATTGGTTACTGATACTAAACGAGTACGGGAATAAGACTCCTCGTAATTTTGGTCATGAAGATATAAAATCACGGTGAATATTGCTTTTATCTCAGGGATGTGAGAGATTTCATGTGTTGCACGTAAAAAAAAAAAAACAAGGTCAAACAGACTATAAAAAAAGAATAATAATGTAAATAACCAAGAGCAAAATAAAAAAAATAAAATAAAAAAATTAAAAAAATAAAAATAAAAAATAAATACATAAAAAATAAATAAAACAAAATAAATAAAACAAAAATAAAATAAGTAAAATAAATAAAATAAATAAAGAATAAAAAAGCCAACAAACACATAACTATTAAAATAAAACATACATACATATTAATTAATTTAATATTTTGCATAGGAAAAGATCCATGTGCATGCTTTGAAATATAAACACATTTGTGGATGTTCAAGTATACAGTATATAGGCTTAGTGATAACTTTTCATTCCTCCATCCCAGGAGCTCATTGCATTTGGGGTGAGCAACATGTTCGGTGCGACATTCAAGTCGTTTGCAGCCAGCACGGCGCTCTCCAGGACGGCGGTGCAGGAGAGCTCGGGAGGCAGAACGCAGGTCAGGAAGGAAGCCAATCTCACTTGTTTTACTGGGTCACTGAGGTTTATTGTAATGTTACAATCTGGTTTATATGACGTTCTTTTTTCCTCATTGGCATGTTAAAATGAAACATTAACTTTTTTTTTTTGCAGATTGCTGGGCTGATCTCAGCCATGATGGCGATGATTGTAACCGTGGCACTCGGCTTCCTGCTGGAGCCACTTCCCAGGGTGAGACTCACCATGCCCCCAAACTGCATGTGATTATCATAAAGTGGGCATGTCTGTAAAGGGGAGACTCGTGGGTACCCAGAGAACCCATTTACATTCACTGATCTGGAGGTCAGAGGTCAAGGGACCCCTTTGAAAATGGTCATGACAGTTTTTCCTTGACATTTTCAGTGTAAGTTTGGAGCGTTATTTAGCCTCCTTCACGACAAGCTAGTATGACATGGTTGATACCAATAGATTCATTAGGTTTTCTAGTTTCATATGACGCCAGTATCTTCACTCTAGCTTTAAAACTGAGCCCGCTACGACCTCTGAATGATAGATTGCGTTAATGTGATTGGCATTAAAACGAGCCCTGGCCAATATGAACAAAATTTTGTTTGTTTTCCTTATATGGAGAGAGAGTTTGACATTTTTTTGGAGTAAGCTCAGTTGTGATTGCACATCTATAAGTCTAAACGTTTTTCCTTTAACATTTGACCTCGCTCCAGTCCGTCCTGGGTGCCTTGGTCATCGTCAACCTGAAGGGCATGCTGATGCAGTTCAGAGAGATCCCGTACCTGTGGAGGAGGGACAAACCTGAATGTGTAGGTGCTTCAAAATGTCTCATAGATCAAATCACTGCCAGAACTAAGTTGTACAGTATTTACATGGTCATCTACTTGTTACTGACCTGCAGGTGTTTGTGTGCAGGTGGTGTGGGTGGGAACGTGTCTGGGTGCCACCCTGCTGGGACTGGATCTCGGTCTGGCGGTGGGCTTGGGGGTGGAGCTGCTCACTGTCGTCTTCAGGACTCAATTGTAATGTCATAAGTTATTTTGGTATTAGCTTTGTATTATGGAAACTGACAGTGTGTAGCATTCAGGGCAGGTGTTCCCAAACCTTTTCCCGTGGATAGCAAAAACTGGAGCTCAACGGTGGGCCACGGGCCAAAAGTCAAAACCCTCTGTATTGTATTGTTAAGATGCAAAATGGTAGTAGGATCTCAAGTTCTGTATTTATTTCATGTCTTTCTAGCCCCCGTTGTTCCGTCTTGGCCAACATCCCGGGGACCGACCTCTACAAAGATCGCAAAGATTACCAGCATGTAAGTATGTTAAACTGGAAGGGCACTTGGAGAGATCAGACCGATTCCAGAGGCCGGATCCCCTCCAAAATGTAACGGCTTCGTCCTTCGCACATGCTACACCCTTCCACCAAGTTACATGATAATCGGGCCTGTAGTTTTTCCGTAATCCTGCTGACAAACAATGATATCCTTCTGAGTTTCCTTTGTTCCATCGTGACGCTTCCCTTCTCAGATATCCGAACCAAGGGGAGTAAAAATCTTCCGGATACCCTCGCCTATCTTCTTCGCCAACATTGAGTTCTTCAAGGACAAGCTTGTAGATGCTGTATGTACGACACGTCTCCATCTTCTGCTTCAGTTTGTTTTTATCAGAGGATAATGTATGTATGATCATAACGCTAACACGTGGTCGTTCCAGGTTGGGTTCAACCCTCTGAGGGTTCTGAGGAAGAGGAACAAGGCTCTCGAGAAAATCAAGAAACTGTGGAAGAAAAAGGACGATGACGTTACAAATGTGAGACCTGAATATAATCGACCTATACTAGAACTTCAATGTGTTCTTCCAACAAGCTTTAAGCCTTCTTTCCTACGTCTGTCAAACAGAAAGGCTCGATGGATTTATACCGCCAGAGGACCGATGAGTCTGGCATGAACACAGAGGAGCTGGATCAGCCCTCCGACCACAGCGGCCTTCCTTTCCAGGTGAACTGGAACGCCGAGCTTCCCGCTGGCATCAGCGTTCCCAGAGTGGACCTCCACAGCCTGATCCTGGACTTCTCTGCTGTCTCCTTCCTGGACATATCTGCTCTGAAGGGACTCAAAACGGTACCAAGTCATTCAGGGAGCTCCCACATGGAGAGACGAGGTCCTTCAACTTCCGATGGACCAACATGGGACCTTATTTTAGAAAAAATATGTACGCTAGTCAACGGCATGTTGTTTGTCAATTTAAAAGATAATTTTGCAGGTCAAGAAGCTCTCAGTTTGTCATAGTATCATTTAGTTTAGTGTGAAACCACTCAGTGAGCTCTCGTCTCGCGCAATATATGTCACCAACCCTAGCTGGCTAGCTAACTTAGCTATGACCACGCACAAAATAAACGTTATCATACCTGATGTGTTTTATCCAGCGACTCCTGGTCTTTTTAATCAGCCGGGAAGAGAAAGAACGAGTAGAACCGTTGCTCATGTGAGTTCATCCCAGCAGGAAACACACAGGCATCGTAGCTTCAGAGAGAGAGACGTCACTTACGCTACTTTTGGGTGTCGTCTTTCTAATTACGTATTTTCACAGTCTGATACTTCAACAGTTTTACAACAAACTTCACTTGCAAAAACTATATTTTAAATTGACAAACATCATGTGTGCGATTCAAACAGGATCAAAGACATATTTGTCTCTCGCCGTTGACTATCGTTCATATTTATCCCTAAATAGAGGGCTCCAGGGATGACGTCTTTTTGTAGGCCAAACAGGAAGTTAGCATCGCCCTGGGTTCCCTCGACTAAAAGACAACGGGATTGTTCCATTGGGTTTTGAATTATTGCTGAAAATAAACTCTGTGGCAAACAAACGTTTATGACACTTACGAGTTTTGTTCAGCAAGATAATCTCACTTTTATGATTTTTGAAGCGTAAATGCAATCGGCAGAAGTAAAAAGATAAAGTTAGGCTATAAACGAACTACACCGCGGTCGCATGAGCGTAGGAGTATACACAAGGAGGCTGTAAAGGAAGACGAGTCGGCGTGATGACGTTTAGTAGTCTCATTTAGGAGTGGGATATTTATTGATGTATTTTATTTTGTGGATTAAAACGTTAAAATCTCTTCAGCTTGTGTTATCCACAGACCTTATTTCAGGCATCTAACTAAAAACCCAGTGACTTCCAGACGAGGGAACCATTTCTGGGTTTCCTGTAGCACTCTATATGGAGCTCAATAGATGCCATAGGGAGGCTGAGGAAGTGGACAGTCATAGTAAAAGGTGTCACCTCCATCTTTTCATCCAACCAGCCCCCACCGTGGCTGCGTCTTTCACCTCTCCTCCCTTGGGTTATTTAAAACTGATTTGCTAAAACAAAATGCTGATGTCCACATGTTGCTGTGTAGACCAAGACGTTGGCAGTCTCATTGGTATCCTCAAAGTATAGATGATTATTACCAATTAATCTACAGTTCATGTTCTCAATTAATTGTTTGGTCGAGGAAATGTTGTGAAAAATGCTCATCATGTTTTCCCAAAGCTCAAAGATGATGAATCACTCATCAGCTGCATATGTAATTCTATACTTTATATACTAAACTCCCTGTATTCTCCTCAGACACTCAAAGAGTTCATCCGTGTTGATGTGGATGTTTACATCGTTTCCTGTGATGGTGAGTTGTAGACTCTTCACATTGTGACGACACATGTACACTGAGCACGAGGTGAATAATACTGCGATACTGTGAAAACCCATAACATAACATGACATCCCCACGTGTCGACAGTGTACATCCTGGAGAAACTACACAGCTGCATATTCTTCGACAACGAGATTCTGACCTCCATGTTCTTCCCGACCATTCATGACGCCATGCTGCACGTGTTGGAAAAACACAAGGAGGACAAAAGTAGAGGCTGGGTGGTAAGGGAAGCTGTCTATGCTATAAATACTATTTAGATCATTGTTTCTGTACTGGGCATGGATACTTTATATTAATCACTTCTATTGGCCCCTAGAAGCCTCCGTGTTCATTATAACCCACAGTACAGAAGTGTTGGACATAGAGAAGCGTACTAATGTTTCCTATGAGTCATGGCGCTAAAGACATCAGAGTGGCACTAGAGGAGAGGTCACGGGGTCATTATAATAGAAAGTTTAATTCCCTCAATATAATTAGAAGAGAAGTATAGAGGATTTTAATATGCCTAAATTAAAAGAAATCAATGAAATGAAGTGAAACATAATTCATAATGTAATCTGTGTTTCCTTTTTATGCATGGAATAACATTGACATTAAACGTTCAGTGCGTAGGTCTTGGCAACATCTAGTGGTGTGGTTCTTTAATGACGTTCGTGACGTGTTTCCGTAGTAGTTTTCGAACGGATTTTACTTAGTTTACATACTTATTTTAAAGGGACTGTTTGTAGCTTTTTACACGTATAAAAGTCTGCGTGAGTCATCCTGTGTATTATAGCCGTTATAATGCTTACTTCAAAGGTTTTACAACCCTGACACGCTGTTTTCTTTTTTCTACAGTTAACAGAAGCCCATCTCTAGAAGAGCAACCGTCTCCAGGGACATCTTTTCCAAAAAGACCACATATAATTGCTTTTAATTATACCGTACCATACTGTCCTCTCCATACTACAACACGATTAAAAAAAAATGTTTTTCATATTTAGTGACTTTTATTTTGAAAATGCTGTTCAGCTAAGTCTATTGAAGTTCATCATGTGATTTTTATAGGTCTGTCACATGACTTGTTACTGCTGTAGTGACCTTTTATATACTGTTCTTTCAATAAATGCAATACATTTTCAAGATTAAACAAAGAATTTGGTGTTAAATGTGTTCATTGTGTTATTCAAATACATCTTAAATACTCCACAAATGTGACATCTCGCTCAGAATATCTGCAGGTTTTTCCAAAGTTTTTAAATTTTTAAAGCTAAATTTATAGAATAAGATAAACAAAGGCATCACTGCACTTCACATATTGACATACAGAGAGAGGTTTGAAACCTTTTTCTAAACAAACACTGAAAGTTTGTAAGTGATAAAAGGACTCGAAGAAAAGACCAACAGCTGCCAAAGTATAAGCTCATCCCTGATAAACAGCGAGCGCAAAGTCCTGCAGTGTTTACTACAGCAGACAATGAAAACATAGCTTTCTTTTATTGGCTTAATAACCATGTTGTGTGTTAAAGAGGACCTATTATGCTTATTTTCAGGTGCATACTCGTATTTTGGGTTTCTACTAGAACATGTTTACATGCTTTGATGTTCAAAAAAACACTTCAAAAACAAACTAGCTGCTAGGCAGAATGTGTTACTTGGTGACATCACCACGTTACAGAAGAAAAGGCGGGACGTTTCAGGCAATGCTGGAGCAGTGTGTCTGTGAGGGAGAGGAACTCCCTTTGGCATGGACTTTGTAACTTTGCAGACCTTTTACAGGCATAAAAAAAACTATATCACACACTAAAGGAAAGGGGGAAAAAATCATAAAAGCATAATAGGTCCTCTTTAAAGCAGCAGTGGGTAGAATTGGAGTTATTTTTTATAAAACGGTTTCTATATCCTGACAGAAGTGCATGTGCATGTTCCTCCGGTGTCTCCAAGATTTCGCAGACTGGAGGAAAACAACCAATCAGAGCCGAACTCCGATCAAACTAGGCAGCACTGATCAAATATTAATCAATATTCTGTTACTGTAATGCCTGTTTCTCTCCTCAAAGGTTTTCAGAATCATCTTGTAGTGTACTGTTTACCTGTAAAAATGAGAACGTTTGTGACCCTTTCGCTCAAAACACTTGAATTACAATATGCTGAAAGGTTTATTATGGATTCTTTGCCCAACGATGCCAAAAACATTCTGCCTACTGCTGCTGTAATTGGACTTTGATTGAAAAGCAAACGGATAAAGACACATGAGAAGAAGTACTACTTCAACCTGGGGGGGACATAAGCTTTGACAGAATAACACATTAGGGTTATTTCCAAAGGGTCTTCTTTCATAAACTCTGCTTTAATCACCAAACTGTCTTCTGAGAAAGCGTCAAATAAATAACCTCCAAAGCAGTCGAACCAGCAGGTGATCCTTCATCAGTCATCGTAACAAACAAAGATGAGATGCACATCTGCCGTTAAAAATTTATTGAGACATAGTTAGCGTCTTTCGATGTACAGTACATATGCGTGAAATCAGCTGACATATATACAGAAATATTTACCATACGCTATTATTAAAAAAAAAAGGGGGGGGGACATTGGTGCTCTTCTCCAAGTCTATTGTATGTTCAGTACACTTAACTAAAAGGTGCAGCACATCTGCTTCGGGGGCAAATGTCTTATCAAAATGAAAGTCCTAGAACCCTGAGGTCTACTATCACATTATTCAGACAAAGTGGTATGGAACAGAATGACACTGTTGGCAGTTTACTGATAATAAGGCCGGTAGCGGCCCTGGTCTGGGTGGTGCTGTCCAGGCATCGGCGCCTGGGGGAGAGGAGGACCCTGCATTCGTGGAGGTGGGGGTCCTCTCGGAGCGGGCCACATCCCAGGACTGAGCCCTCCTGGCTGGCTGAACGGGGGACTGAGGGTGCCCTGGTCTTCGGGGAACTGCTGCATGGAGTTAGGGTTGTAGTGATGAGGCGGGGGGGCGTTGACAGGCGGGCCGCTGTGTTGTGGTGGTGGTCCAGGGGGCGGGTGGTTCATATAGGGGGGCATCTGGCTCATGATGTGCCCCGGTGGAGGAGTGATCGGTGGCGGAGCTGAGGACATGGGAGGAGGAGGGGCCTGGTTGTACACCATGTGTGGCGTACCGGAGGACTGGGGAGGATGCTGCATGGGGTGGTTGATGGGAGGAGGCGGTGGAGGCGGGGGGCCGAAGTGCTGCTGCGGTGGCGCCATCATGTGGTGAGAGTGGGACACGACAGGTGGCTGACCAGGATAGTCCCCTGGGTGGTGGTGGGGGGGCTGAGCGGGGCCTGGCCCGCCAGAGAGCGGGTCCCGAGAGGAAGAGTCATCTTGGATGGGCACGGTGATGAGGTTGCTGTGCTTACGGGTCGTTACCGTAGCGATGCGGAATGTCTCGGGGCCGACGGCGGTCGGGGGCGGGGCGTCGTGACCTGTGGGCGGCGGCGGCTGACTGTAGGGGTCGTGGCTGCCGTGCTGGAGCGGGTTGGGGAGGTGAACGTGGTTCTTCGGTAAGTGGGGCGGAGGCAGGCGGAAGCGGTCGGGGACATCAGACGACGGGGGCATGTGCACGGAATCCTGTCGGCCGGCGGAGGACTTGGCTGCCCTCATGTGGCGGTGGTTGACGTGGGCCTGCAGGTCGCGCTGGGACAGGTAGGTGCGCTTGCATCCCGACACAACGCTGCACATGTAGAGGGAACCACGCAGGCTCTGCTCGATGCGCTGCACTGGGTCTGTACAGTTGTACATGGTGAGGCTGGACACAGGGACACAAGTTCAGTGACACGAAGCAGAAACAAAACACATCTGAGGGGGTAAATAGACCCTTTTGCGTTGACGTCATGATTACGTCATGGTGTTAGCTGGAGGCAAAACAAAGGAAAGACTGGAGGCTAACACCAGCAGTGGTCTAAAGTTTTCTTAAGAGAATTTTTCTGCCTCCACTTAACGCTCCGCCACAAAATACGTCATTATGTTAACTAACAGAAAAGGGGTCTATTATAAACCCCTTTAGGCAAAATACTGCTACATCAGGTTAAGTAAACACTTTTGAAACAACTGTGATTCACCACTAAGAATCTAACACTTATAATTAATGATGTTAAAACTTGGGAGGAGCTGCAATATTCACCACAACTCATTTTAAATGGTTCAAATGTCTCACCCGGGGCACATCTTGTCTCCTTTCTTCTCATGAAGCAAAGCACAGTCGTAACAGAAAACATGTTTGCAGGGGATCTGAGGAGTCAAGAGGACGGGAGTTACACATGAACATGTTTCTGTGACTGCCTGCAGAGAAAAGGTCAGTTCAACACAATACATACCATTCGTCCATATAGCTGGATAGGAAGCCCACATTTATCACAAAAGTGAATTGGTACGTCATCCCTTTCTCCAATCAAATTTAACTGTTGGTGAAAAAAGAGGGGGATAAACACAAGTGACTACCATTAAAACACACTCATTTACAGATAGTAGTATTGAGGATTTGTCTACTTTGTATTTGCTCATTCTTTGAGACAGGAAAAATAGGAAGATGATTTGTTTAAACCAGTCGGACATCAGGACAACTTTTCTGATTGTCTGGAGGGGAGACATTATGTACTGTGCAAAAGACGTTGGTAATTAAGTCTTTGTCATATGCGTGTAATATGATTTCTTTGCGTTGTACAGGTGATGTACCTTATAGTCCCAAAACAGTGCCTGTGGGAATCTCCTCTGAGTTGCAAACACATCGCCAGATTTAGCTCCACAATCAAACCTCTCCTCTTGCTTGAAGCCAAAGTTATCTGGAACACACGAGAGACAAATATTAATGATGTGATGCAGAAAAACAGAAAAAGATGTAACATTTGAGGAGACTATTGCATCGTGCAAGATCCTCTGTAGATTATTTGGGTGGCAGTCTTTGGTCTATTATGGTAACGATGGGTGATTCACTGACACCCTCTGGTGGTGCAAAGGTAAACTGCATAATGTCTATGTACAGTATATACAGTATGCACTCAATGATTTTCTCACAGCTCAGTTACTGTATTACCTCATGGTCACAGGCAAGTTCAGTGACTAAACCGCTTGAGAGGTTATACAATAGTGCAATAAAAAAGGCCAATAAGATCCCACCACTGTCACATCCAGGAAAACCTGAACATGCTATGTTTTGACAACTACATTGCACTTGCAAACGCCAATCTGATCTGCAATTGTTTTCATGGCCAGGCTCCTCCAGGCTATCTGCGACACGGTTTGCCTCCTTTTGCAAGACGTCCTTTTCTATAAAAAGCGAGCTAATATATGGAATGCACTTCCTATTCCCTAACACTAACCACACTATCTTAGATACTGCAGGATAGTGCACTGCAGAATGTGCCTACCGTCTTCTCCAGCCTCACTTTTAGATGGCCTGCTGCTGGGTCTCTGGGCGCGGAGCGGAGGTTTACTCCTTAAGGGCTGCTTGGATATCAGTTTGATGGGGATTCGTCTGCGAACATCTGGGCCACCCAAACTCCCAGAACCATCGCTTCCTTGAAGATCGTTGTCTGCTGGGGGAAAAGTTAACGTTAGTATACAAAAAAAAAAACACCTCTTTTGAGTCTTATAGTTCAATGATTTCAAATACCCAACAAAATTATACTACATGGACTCAAAGGACATGCCAACATTTAAAGGTCCCATATTGTAAAAAGTGACATTTTCATGGCTTTTATATTATAAAGCAGGTTTAAAATCTATATAAATACTGTGAAAGTATCGATACGCTTAATCCACAGAGAAATACACACAGCTGTATTCAGAAACTGAGCTTATGAAACAAGCCGTTAGGATTGCTGTCCATTTGTGATGTCACAAATCTACAATATTTAGACCATTTCAAAGTTTTAAATGTAAACATACTAAATGTGTTCCAGTTTAATTCCTGTTGCAGTGGATGTGAATGAAATCAGCTGACAGGAAGTAAACATGGACCCAAGCTGTTTCCCAGCAACGCAATTCTGTTACAATTCCATTGAAATGCACTAAAACGGAGCGTTTTAGACAGAGGGTAAATAAAGGTATATTCAAGCAGACATCATGTGGAAAATAAAGTTTTTTAAACATTAAAGTATGTAAACATGTTCTAGTAGAAACCCAAAATACAAGTAAGAACCTGAAAATGAGTACGATGTGGGACCTTTAAGTCAGAGGTGCACCTGTTTGATATTATTTTTGTAAATGATAGTTGAGCATTGAATTCCGACTGAATGGGCGATTTCTTGTGATATTTGTTGTAAAATGAATTAAATGAATATAGAGGCTTTAGAGGGGAAAGGTACTCGAAGTCAGGATGTGCAATATGCACTGTTACAGGACGTGTGATAGTGGCCCATGCCTGTGCCCACAAGGCTTAAAATTACATTATAGATTATTATTTTGATGGGAATGTTACTGAGGGGACATGTTTAGAAGAAAACCATCATTGGAGCAGAACAAGAATGACAAAGTTAGCAACACATATGTGTGTTTATTGATAAGATACTTTCTGGTGGGAATATTCCTGAGCAGTTCAAGACCTATTTTAAAACAAATTCTCAAGTCCATTCTTACTCAACCCGTCAATCTCTAGATCTTCATCCTCCTAACTTCCTCACTAGTAGAGGTCAGTTTTCGATAAGATTTAGAGGAACCAAATTATGGAGTATTATTCACATCTATCAATAAACTGTTCATCTATCAAATGCTTCCAAAGTTGCTTAAAGGGTCATTTAATTGCTTTCCATGTATCTGTTTTTATGTTTTTTATTTTTTCCCCACTCACAATGTTGTTTGGTTACTATTGCCCAGAAGTCATTATAGATATTTAAATCAATATCCTCCTCACAAACACTAACCATACACTTCCACGCAACACACACACACACACACACACACACACTTGTATTTTTTATATATTTATTGTTATTGTTGTTATTATATATATTTTGTCCTTATTGTTTGTTATCACTAGTCACATTTCTTTATATTAATCTTGTCTCTATAGGTGGAGGCTTCAGATATGCCCAGTGTTTTTTTTGTTTGCCTCTTCCTGCACTGTATATTATTCATTCATTGTTTTTGTTATGTTGTGTAGTCTTAAATTGTGCAAAACAAATAAACAAACAAACATCTGATAATATCTTGTAACTTTTAGGTAACCAGCTAACATTAAACTAATATTATGAAATCACAATTCATTTATTATGACCTCAGAGGACTAACTTTAGGACCATAAGCTAAAAAACTGAGAGGAAAGACTCATAAATGTCAGTAAACACTCTGAAAACATGCCATTAGTGAGCTCAGCTCTTAGCTAGCTTAGTTAGCATCATGCTAACGTTAGTGATGTAGCATTCTGCAGCAGCTAGCCTGTTAGCAGCTGCTGATAACAACATGTAAACACAGAGTTTATCATTCAATATAACAGTAGTTAACTGAGTAAACTCGGTTGAAACATTACATGTGAACTTATAGATTCATGTAGAAACTTAAAGTTAACTTTTAGCATGCTAACCAGGCTAATGTTAGCATGCTAACCAGGCTAATGTTAGCATGGTTAGCATGCTAACATTAGCCTGGTTAGCTAGCTTTATCTAGCTGCTCTGGAGGAGAACGTGACGTCGCAGCCAACCCGTCATTAGAGAGGATGATGTGTTGTTATCTGAAGAGTTGATTTAACAACATTAATAGTGTTTTATAGTGAATAATAGACCAGATAATAAGAGTTTAGTTATCCTCCGCCCTGCTGAGTGATTAGCTTACCGCTCTGGTCCATGATCCAACGAGACAACGCGATGCATTGTGGGAGCGAGGAGAAGAGGAGAAGAGGTGAGGTGAAGGAAAGAGGAAACTCACACTCTGCTTTTTATTTACTCCTCTACTTCATGGGTTTGTTTTGTTTTTGTAAGTTGTAATATTACGAGAATAAAGTTGCAAATAATATGACTTTATTCTCATAATACTGCTTTTATTTATTTTAAACTTGTGACTTTATTCTCATAATATTAAGATTTCTTTCTCGTAAACCTATGACTTTATTCTCTTAATATTATGACTTTATTCTCTTAATATTATGACTTTATTCTCTTAATATTATGACTTTATTCTCGTAATATTATGACTTTATTCTCGTAATATTATTACTTTGTTCTTATAATATTATGACTTTATTCTTATAATATTATGACTTTATTCTCGTAATATCATGACTTTATTTGCGTTATATTATGACTTTATTCTCGTAATATTATGACTTTATTCTCGTAATATCATGACTTTATTCTTATAATATTATGACTTTATTCTCGTAATATTATGACTTTATTTTTGAAATCTCAGAATTATTTATTTTTTCTCAATGCGGCCCTAATACTCTGTTGTACGGTCTTTTCAATAGACCTACAACAATGATAAATAAAAATTAAAATGTACACAAAAAAACAGTTATTCATTTCCATTTTTAAAAATCCACAGGGAGCCACTGGAGAGGAGCTGAAGAGACGCAGGTTGCTGACCTCTGACCTTAACAGTATAAAGTTCACTCATTCTTAGTATGTCACATAGACGGGACCTGTCTATGTGACATACTAAGAATGAGTGACCTTCATACTATAGGTGCATTATATTATACTATTCATTTTATATTAAGACCCTTATATTTTGTCGCATCCTTCAGTCCTCCAGCATAAACCCCCACTTTATCCCTTTACCTTGAAAAAATCATGTCTGTATACCTCATTTTAAACTGGTTTAAGTTTGGACATTTCTTTAGCTCCACATTAAAACTGTTCCATAGTTTCACTCCACAAATGGAGATGCAAAAACTCTTCATGGTTGTACGTATACTGTGTGTTTTGAAATTAAATCTTCCCCTTAAATTATGTTAGTTAATTATTATGTTAGTGTTGTATGGTTAGAATACCATAATAAAGTATGAAGGTCACTCATTCTTAGTATGGCACATAGACAGGTCCTTATAGGTGCATTATATTATATTATTCATTTTATGTTAAGGCCCGTATAATTTGACTATTAGTTTAATTTGATTTGATTGTTATATATATATGACATATATATTGTTAAATATATGACATATATATTGTTATATATAACATATATATATATCACATATATATATGTGATATATATATTGTCATATATAGTATTATATATGTAATATATATTGTCATATATATGTCATATATATTGTTATATAGATTGTCATATATATTGTTTCATATATGTCATATATATTGTTATATATAGTCATATATTGTTATATATATTGTCATATATATTGTTATATATATGACATATATATCACATATATATATCACATATTTATGTGATATATATTGTTATATATGTGACATATATTTTGTTATATATGACATATATATGTTATATATATGTCATATATACATATTTATATGACATATATATTAATTGAATTTGATATATAACAACAATAACAGTGTTGCATCCTTCAGTCCTCCACATGTATCTATTATGTTTAACTAAATGCATTATATTATATTATTATTTTATGTTAAGGCCCTTATAATATTATTTTAATTTGATATATAACAACAATAACAGTGTCTTATCCTTCAGTCCTCCAGCATGCTCTCTCTCTCTCTCTCTCTCTCTCTCTCTCTCTCTCTCTCTCTCTCTCTCTCTGCTGATCTGAGCTTCAGTGAGTCTGGAGTCAATGCGCGTCCCCGCTGTAGCTCCGCTGCGCGCTCCCGTTACCATGTCGCCATTTTGATTCTAAATAACATTTGGTGAGTTTTCTGCTTCTTCTTCTTCTTCTCCTCCTCGAGTTAAACTTTAACCTCCTCGGTTCACTCTCTCTCTGCGGGAGGACCAACACAACAACAGCGGGGGGTTCTCCATCAACACCCAGTAGTCATGAATACCGAGGAACTGTTTGTTTAACAGACTTTATAAAGACACTAACGTTAGTTCAAGCTAAGCTAAGCTAAGCTAAGCTAAGCTAACAGCTAGCCGTCGCAGTCTTCACAACAAATCACTCTCAGGCTGATGCTAAGCTAACCAGGCTAGCTAGCAGGTAGCTCAGTGACTTCAGTGTCTGGACGGAGACTTCAACTAAGTGTCTGTGAACACAGACTGGAGGAAGAGCAGCTAAAGGTGAGTGTTTAGAGGTAAACAGCGAGCAGCTAGCTGGCGGTGAACTCTGCTGAAGTTGAGTTAGAGAGTTGTTGGCTAACAGTTAACACGTTCACGAGCTAATGCTGCTAACAGGAGAGGAAAGGAGGAACTACACGTTGAGTTACAGCACTTTATGTTAACTGAGTGGCTTTAAACTAACATTTAGGGTTGATTAAAGAAACTAATGTTGGCTCCTATGTGTTTAGCTTGTTTGATTACTTAATAGTTAACATAGTCCAGAAGTTTAACAGCTGACTTTAACTTATTTCCCCACTGATATGTTCCTGCAGATCTTTACATATTAAGTGACTGTTTTGTCTTTTATACAGTTAGTTATGGATGGATTAAAAAGCAAAAAACAAGATGCATCAGCTAACACAGTATGAAAAGAGCAAAGTATAACAAAATATGAACTATTTACATAGAAGAAAGTCTAAAAATAGGAGCAGTATATACAGTATTGACAATAAACAGACTATTAACAAAATTGCACAAGTGGAAAATGATATTGCACAGTGAGGAAAAAATAGCTGTTTGATTACTTAATAGTTAACATAGTCCATACGTTTAACTGACTTTAACTTATTTCCCCACTGATATGTTCCTTATAATACTGCAGATGTTTACTGTTTTGTAACTAGACGAGCTAGAAGTTAGTTAGCTAAGTCAGTTAGTTATGGATGGATAAAAAGAAAAGGGACCTGTTTATTTTGTTTATTTGTTTTGCACAATTTAAGACTCTACAACATAACAAAAACAATAAATAAATAATATACAGTGCAGGAAGAGGCAAAAAAAACAAAACACTGGGCTTATCTGAAGCCTCCACCTAGAGACAAGATTAATATGACTAGTGATAACAAACAATTAGGACAAGATATATATATTATATATAAGAGCTGACCTAACTAATTCAAGATAAAGAGTTTTATTTGCCATTTGCACCTGTAAGTACATCTACAAAGTGTAACAAAATATGAAGCATTTAAATAGAATGAAGTATAACGATATGAGCAGTATATACAGTATTGACAATAAACAGACTATTTACAAAATTGCACAAGTACAAAAATGATATTGCACAGTGAGAAAAAATAGCTGTTTGATTACTTAATAGTTAACATAGTGCATAAGTTTAACAGCTGTAATGTTAGTTGAGTGGACATTAACTTATTTCCCCACTGATATAATCCTTCAGATCTTTAAATATGTATTATTGTTTTGTAACTAGACGAGCTAGAAGTTAGTTGGCTAAGTTGTGTTAACTGAGTGCCTTACAATTAACATTTAGTGTTGATTAAAGAAACTAATGTTGGCTCCTATATGTTTAGATGTTTGATTACTTAATAGTTAACAAGTTTAACTGACTTTAACTTATTTCCCCACTGATATGTTCCTTATAATACTGCAGATGTTTACTGTATACAACACAACAACAAAAAATAATAATATACAGTGCAGGAAGAGGCAAAAAAAACCCACTGGGCTTATCTGAAGCCTTATTCCCACTTAATAGTTAACATAGTCCAGAAGTTTAACAGCTGACTTTAACTTATTTCCCAACTGATATGTTCCTGCAGATCTTTACATATTTAATGACTGTTTTGTCATTTGTACAGTTAGTTATGGATGGATTAAAAAGCAAAAAACAAGATGCATCAGCTAAACAAAGTGTTACCAAATATGAACCATTTAAATAGAAGGAAGTATAAAATAGGAGCAGTATATACAGTATTGACAATAAACAGACTATTAACAAAATTGCACAAGTGGAAAAATGATATTGAGAAAAAAATAGCTGTTTGTGACTTTAACACATTAAAACACACCACTTAGGTTCATTTGTACAGTTAGTTTATGGATGGATAGAAAGAAAGGGGACCTGTTTATTTAGTTTATTTGTTTTGCACAATTTAAGACTATACAACATAACAAAAAAACAGTGCAGGAAGAGGCAAAAAAACAACATCGACATTAACTCATTTCTGATATGTTCCTTCCCATCTTTAAATATGTATTATTGTTTTGTAACTAAAGTTAGTTAGCTAAGTTGTGTTGTTCACTGCAGCCATTCTGAGGAGGCCAACAGCAGCTGGGTTTCTGAAATCAAGTAACATTAACACATTAGGTTCATTTGTAAAGTTAGTTATGGATGGATAAAAAGCAAAAAACAAGATGCAGCAAAAGAGCTAAACAACCAGAGAGGAAAGGAGGAACTAAACGTTGAGTTAGATCACTTGTTTGCTAACTGAGTGCCTTAAAATTAAAATGTAGTGTTGATTAAAGAAACTAATGTTGGCTCCTATATGTTTAGCTTGTTTGATTACTTAATAGTTAACATAGTCCAGAAGTTTAACAGCTGTAGTTGAGTGGCATCGACTTTAACTTATTTCTGATATGTTCCTTCAGATCTTTACATATTTAGTGACTGTTTTGTCTTTTATACAGTTAGTTATGGATGGATTAAAAAGCAATAAACAAGATGCATCAGCTAACATAGGAGCTAAACAAAGGGTAACAAAATATGAACTATTTAAATAGAAGGAAGTATAAAAATAGGAGCAGTATATACAGTATTGACAACAAACAGACTATTAACAAACTACAAAACACCCTATAGTCAAAGTACCTCCTCATAGTCAGTACTTCACCTGTATCTATTATGTTTAATTAAATGAGACCCAGCAAAGAAATAAAGCAAAACTGGAACTTTAGCTTCTTACATTTACACAAAAATACATGTTATGGTTATAATTTAATGCAAATTGAATTGTGCGATTGTTTATTTTGAATACATTTCTGTATAAGATAAGATAAGATCAGATATTCCTTTATTTATCCCGCAGTGGGGAAATGTGCAGTGTACAGCAGCAAAGGGGATAGTGCAAAAAAACAAGATGCATCAGCTAATACAGTAAAAAAAGAGCTAAAAAAAGTGAAACAAAATATAACCCTTTTAAATAGAAGGAAGTATAAAAATAGGAGCAGTGTATACAGTATTGACAATAAACAGACTATTAACAAAATTGCACAAGTACAAAATGTTATTGCACAGTGAGAAAAAAATAGCTGTTTGATTACTTAATAGTTAACATAGTGCATAAGTTTAACAGCTGTAATGTTAGTTGAGTGGCATCGACTTTAACTTATTTCTGATATGTTCCTTCAGATCTTTAAATATGTATTATTGTTTTGTAACTGAAGTTAGTTAGCTAAGTTGTGTTGTTCAGTTCAGCCTTCGGAGGAGGCCAACAACAGCTGAGTTTCTGAATGAAGCCTCCACCTATAGAGACAAGATCAATATAAAGAAATAATAGTAATAATAGTGATAACAAACAATTAGGACAAGCTATATATAATGACAACAATAACAATAAATATATAAAAAAAGACAAGTGTGTGTGTTGCGTGGAAGTGTATGGTTAGTACTTGTGAGTAGGATATTGATATAAATATCTATGATGACTTCAGGGCAATCGTAACCAAACAACATTGTGAGTGGGAAAAAACATAAAAACAGATACATGGACAACATGGGGAAAAGCAATTACAAGACAGCAATTAAATGACCCTTTAGCGACTTTTGAAACATTTGACAGATGAACAGTTTATTGATAGATGTGAAAAGCTACTCCATAATTTGGTTCCCCTAAATCTTATCGAAAACTGACCTCTACTAGTGAGACATTTAGGAGGATGAAGATCTAGAGATTGACGGGTTGAGTAAAAATGGACCTGAGAATTTGTTTTAAATTAGGTCTTGAGACCTGTGTTTAAACGACAACTGTGACGAATTAATCGTGAGTTATGCAATACTGTAAATTACATCTACATTGCGTTCTTTTTTTTTTTCATCTTGTATTCTTTGATAGTGGTGCCTCCACTGGAGTTGAAGTAAACAGAAATCTGAGCTCCCACCACAAGTCAGTTGATGTGCACTTCATGCCAAAGCTACTGCAGCTCGGTTTACATTTCTTTAGCCACACACCAGTGTGTCTCTAATTGTTATTATACGGTCTTAAAAATGTGAGGGGGACCCCCTTACCTACCAAAATATAATAAAGGAGTGATGCAGATACATCATTTTGTTGTTATTGGCTGATCTATCCTTTTAAAATATGTCCATGTACACACATTAGCTATCACATGTTAGAAAATAATCAGAATCAGGTTTATTTTACCAAGTATATACATACAAGGAATTTGACTCTGATTTTTATGCAGCTCTCTCCGTGTACTTACACAAAAATAAGAATAAAAAATAATAAAAATCAAATGTCTATATAAAAGTCAAGTGTTTGGGAGTTGTAAACAATACAAATAGTGCAAAGAAATAAATACTGAATGGATATACATGGGCTGGATGAGTATGTACTTGTATACATGTCTATATACTGAGTAGGATTTCTTTTTACAGCGACAGGTATGTACATATTATAATATGTACATAAAGTGACAGACGATATGTACATATTGCAGAAAGATGTGCATTAAAGACTTTAAGAATTATAATCTTTAATGGCAGCAGCGGATATTTGGTGTTACAGGGTTATTGACGGTGTGATTAAGTGTTCATCAGAGTGATCGCCTGAGGGAAGAAACTGTTCGTGTGTCCCGCTGTTTTGGCGTACAATAATGCCTATAATAATAATTATCTAAAGTCTGAAGCTTATTTAGTTCGACAGCCAATAAAAGGTGATCAATAATAACGTGAATGGAAGAAGCCCAGGAACTATTTACATTTGTGAATTGAGTATTATAAACCACAAGTAAAGTCACTGGCCTTTATTCTCATAGAGAACTAATACTATTTAGTACTTTAAAACAGTTTGTGAGATATTTTAAATGACCGAAACCTTAGTATGAAACCAATAGTACCTGAATTGCATACTATTTCCGGTGAAATATTACAATATTACTGGACACTACAGCGGCATAAATATCCCACAATGCAATGTGACGACAACGTTCATAAAGTATGTTGACAGCTCTGTAACATCATCAACGCTTCAATTTAACTGTAAGAATAAGATTCCACTTTGTTAGGCGTAATATATATTTTAAATGAATTCAGACTTTGCTTCTCACAAATAGTCGTTTTCGTCACATGAAGTTGGCCCGGGTTACCATGGTTACACGTCTCTAACCGGTCAAGGAGGCTCTCAGGAAGTGACGATGTAAATTATGGCTCAGTGTGTCCGAAAATATATATGCTACTGTTTATTCACACGATAGTTCACCTATTGAGTATGCAGTGCATTGTATGCGATTTTGGACGAACACCATTTATTTTGGGACCATCATCTGTGTATCAAACATTAGATACACGTCTGTTCATACAATTTTACAACTTCAGTGCATCTAAGTGCAAGTAAGCAGCAACAGGCAGAGTAAAAGTGTAGCTTTTGTTTGTCCTCAGAAGTGCACCATTGCAGATTGTTTGATCATTTGGTAGCTCATGTCACTAACTATCTAGTACAATATGATAATCACCACAAGTTGCACCTTTAGTTGCGTAATTCAGCAAGTATAGGAGAGTTCACGTAAAAGTGTAGGTGGAATTCCTTTTGCTTGATTTCACTGTTTTTTAACTTGCCTAATTACAGACTATTGTTGGCTCACAAACATCCACACGTATGCCCTTTATGTGTGCCATTGTTCCTCTTTTCAACGTCTGTAAATGTGCCAGTAGACTGTTTTTGTTGAGGTCGCCTCTGGTGGGTTCTATTTTGGATGTAAAGTCAAGCATTTGCTTTCCTGCTCAGTGTCCACAGGGAGCGTTCAGCGGGTTATTATTGCACTTGTGTACTCTGTAAATGTATGCCAGATGGACGCTGCCGCTGCTGCTGTTGCTGCATATGCAGGGAAGGGTCCTCTTCAGGAAAAAAGGAAAAGAAAAAGGAGGAAGCACTTTGTTTTCCCCTTCAGTTTTACTTCCACGATCAACAGTTGATAGCATGTTGCTCAGATATAATTGTTTTTTGTCACCGTGTTAGGTTGTCTAGATTAGCCGCCACGGTAACCACACAAGGAAACTAAACATGCTTGCGTAGTCACAATAGCATCAAATAGTTGTTCTCCGTCATTTAAGATGCATTCACCACGTAACCATCATCTGATAGTGTGCATTTAAAAGCTTCCGCTGATGAGACACGAGAAGTAGATTTTGACCAAGTCTTGATGTAACATAGTCTAATGTTTTGAAGGTAAACTTTCTGAAAACATCTGTGTACGCTTGACAGTAAAATGCGATACGGGCCTATAGGCTGTAGCCTCATAACATAGAAGAAGTTCATAAAATAGGTCGTATAAAACCTTTCATGTCAGTTTGTCCTGTAGGGAATCTTCATTATTCCTCCTTACTTGCTAGTGAATATTCCCATTGTGTTGAGTTAATACTTCATTGATGCAGGCATAATCACAGTTGAAGCTTTGAGCTCTTTTGGGTGGTTTGTCAACAGATTTGTCTTTGACATGTTTGCAGTGGTGAAAAATCTTACTACCACAGTTACTAAGAACAGGTAAATCCACATTTTACCATGCATGAGATTACTTATCATCCCAGCCAGTTAGTTTTGAGATATTAAAACAAAAACAAGAGTGCGGACGTGTGAATGAGAACAAAGTTGACTTTATGTCAAAGAGGAACAAACTCTCCACGCGTTCATACACATACAGTATTTATCTATCGTCATATCTTGTTGCACTAGTCGATGTAATAACCTCCGCTGTTTTTCGTGTCTTGCAGGTTATGGTGAGCCTCTCAGCGTCTCATCTCCTAAAGAGGCCTGCGTTTTAAGAGGAGACCCATGCTGATAAATGCCAGGCCTCGCCACACTCTCTGTCGTCTGCACAAACACAAATGCCTGCCTGCCCGTGGGGGAGGTCTGATTAAAGATATCCACATTTCATCCACTGGTACGTGTGAGCAGTTTTACTGTGTGTCTTTTTTTGTAATTGTACGGTCCATACAGACTACATTTACCTGGAAAACAATAATGCAGCTGTTGTCCTTATTATTGTGAATAATAGTATTATTCTGATTTAAACTCAATAGATCTATTCAGGTGCTAATTTAGGCTTAAATTCTATAGAGCAACAGCTGGATCAGTGACTGAAGATGTCATCTCCACATTACATCACAGCATCACCTTCCCGCATTTAACCTCAGACCCAATCTTCGTGTCATTTTGATAATGCGGTTTATCTTTGCGGGCATCAACTTTTAGCAAAATAAGAATGCAGTCCCTGTAAAACTGTGATATAATAGGACCTACTGCAAGTGATAGTGCTGTCTTGTTGTTCCAGCTATTATTGGTTTAATCCTCACAGTATATGCAATTTTATATCACGGTAACTGTAAATTCAATTAGGAAATGGTTTAAAATAACCATACCGTACTTCATTTGATGATTTTCTTCTTTTTTTGGGGAACAGACAAAAACATCTGCCTCACATGAGACAGACACTTGAGTTAAAAACCAAATACTCAAAACAGTAAAAGTAAAAATTCTTTCTAAATGGAAACTTTTAAGGTTCCTGAGAACAAGAATTTCAAGTGTTACAGGTTTTAAGGTCAACAGGTGAAAATACATACCAGCCTGACTTCAGTCAGTGATATATAAGTCACACTAATTTGACTTTCTTTACATGTTTAGTATACCAAAAGAATCCTGCAGGATTTGCTCATCTTTCATTTCAAAAAGCTGACATAACAAAATAAACTACTGTGTGCAAAAGTCTGGTAATCATGTACCAGAGTTCTTCCTCATCTTGGGTTGGCTGGGATGCTTCCTTCTGTTCCTCCTTGCGAGGCAGCTGGATTCGCGATATTGCGAGATCACGCAAGAATTGCTACAGTGGTGGAAACTGTTTTACCAAATCTCTACCGGTGGATGCATTTCTACCATCGTGTGGTATATACTATTATATCGCCCAACCCTAGCTTACATCTTTGTTTACATTTCTCTCCCCTGCTTCCCTCCCCACCTACTCCTCCACTCTTCACCCCTTTCTTTTATTGGTCTGGCCACTGCTGGGTCTTTCTGTATTCCCCTCATCCTCCTCTACCTCTGTGGTTTCGTCCTTTAC
Source organism: Sebastiscus tertius (assembly GCA_916701665.1). NCBI lineage: Eukaryota > Metazoa > Chordata > Actinopteri > Perciformes > Sebastidae > Sebastiscus > Sebastiscus tertius. The sequence continues at coordinate 3,887 of CAKAOH010038341.1, read as the reverse complement.
CTTCCCTCCCTCCTCGCTCTGCTGTCCTACGGCCCAGGGCTGTGTCCCCCGTCCCAGCGGCCACCATGTTTTGGAAGTTCGACCTGCACACCACCTCCCACATCGACCAGCTGCTGGACAGGGAGGACGTGACGCTGAGAGAGCTGATGGAGGAGGACGACGTCCTGCAGGAGTGCAAAGCCCAGAACCGCCGGCTGCTACTCTTCCTCTCCCAGGACCACTGCATGCAGGAGCTGGTCAGCCTCATCACCACGGAGCCGCCCGCCGACCTGGAGGAGAGGAGCCGGTTTAAGTGAGTCACAAAAGATGATTTCCAATAATAAATATATAAATACATTTGCATAAAGCAGCATATTCATCCACTCCCATGCTGATAAGAGTATTAAATACTTGACAAATGTCCCTTTAAGATACATTTTGAACAGATAAAAAATTGATTAATCGTGATTAACTATGGACAATCATGCAATTAATCGCAATTTAATATTGTATCCGATTGACAGCCCTAGTTTAAACACTTTTCAGCTTTTATTTTCATTAGATGGAGTTATCAGGGCAGTATATGCTCAACTCAGTTCTTGTTCTTAGTTCTTATTTAGCTGTTGGCGCAGATAACCAAAACAACAATTGTGGTTGTATTAATTTATTTAATGTACTTATCATTGTTTCTCTCATTAAAAAAAAAAAAAAAAAAAAAAAGCTACCATACCAAACAGCTCAGATGATCAGAAAACATTTCTGAAATGCCATTTTATAATCATTAATTGCACCGATGACCTCTCTTCTTCATTGTCGGTCTGTATTTTTTTGTTGTTGTAAGGTTTCCCAACATCGCTTGTGAGCTGCTGACATCAGATGTGTCCATTATAAACGATAAGCTGGGTGCGGACGACTCTCTCCTCGAGGTGCTCTATCACTTCCTGGAGCAGGACCCACCCCTCAACCCGCTACTGGCCAGCTTCTTCAGCAAAACCATCGGCAATCTCATTGCCAGGAAAACCGAACAGGTATAGTCAAAAAGATCGTAGCTTGAGCGAAAAAGGTTTGAGCGTGTAAGTAAGCAATCCAAAGCACTGTTAATCTGTTGTACTTTGTTTTATTTTCCAGGTGATTACCTTTCTAAAGAAAAAAGAAGGATTCATTGGTTTGGTGCTGAAACATATTGACGCCTCTGCCATGATGGACCTGCTGCTTCGCCTCATCAGTTGTGTGGAGCCTGCCCCCTTGAGGCAGGAGGTCCTCCATGTAAGCTCTCTAAATATTTCTTCATGTCCTTCCCATAATTAAAGCCCCCCTCCGGTCAGTGTTACTTCCTGTTCTTTCTCAAACAGAGAATGGGGGTGTGGTTAATAGTCGGACGTAATTCATTACCACGGCAACCAGATTGCATCGTTTTTCAACCCAGTTTAGATGAATTTACTGTTTATCGGACCACAAATGAGACAAGAATTAGTGCAACACACTGACTCTCTCTCACTTCCTCTTCTTCTTCAACATCTCCTCCTGGTGAGGCGGCCGTCTGTTCTGCTGCTGCACCGAGGAGCCGCACCGTCGCACGCCAGCCACAGTGCACCGCAGAACGGATAGACATGTTGCCGAGGTCCTCCGTTTGAAATGCAGTTTCGAGACACGGCACCGTGATTCATTTGTTTCTCTAACAGGACTTTTCTTTTGTTTTCTCTTGAGCTGAAAGTTGTGTGCTCCGATCATCTGGACCTGTTAGAGGCTTTAAAATAACGTCATTACGGCTTTCGCGTCCCACTGTGTGCGCTGCGCTTTTCATTTCAACACGGACGCCTTCGAGGGAAGACTGGCTGAGCAGGTTGGCCTGCACAGACGTCTCTACAACTGTTCATTGAGAGACCACAGGGACAGTCACATGACAGTAAATTCTTGGAAAGAAACATGCAACCCGCTGGGGAAAGAAGCTGCTTTTTTGCCGCAGGCTGTGGAAGAATATGAGAGATCGCTTTGTAAAAGCTGAAAAAAGGTTTCATGGAATATGGAATATTAAAATCCCCCTGCAAGGAAAAAAGTTATATATATACACATCAGGCTTCAGGTACCAGACTTCCCAAAGACTAAAGCTGCTCTTTTGTACTTCATTAATTTACGTAACGTTCTTCCAGTAAGATTCGTTGACGTCTTGCTTATCCACAGAATATTTTGTTTCTACGCCCCCCTGGCGTTTTGAAGCATACTGCAACGAACAGCGCTCCGTGCATGCTCGTCTACAGAGGCCCGTGCCACGGTGTCGCGCGCTAGTTTTAACAAAGCTTAAAGAAGAGAGTGAGTGAGAGAGACAGTCAGTGTGTTGTGTTAAATCTGCCGGTGGGATTTCATGTAATCCACCACGTTGATTGCACCCGTTCTCGGCACACACAAATGCCATCATGAAAATATACCCACTAAACTAAGGTGGAGGAATCTAGAAATATAATGAAACCCCTCAGTTAGCTAATGCAACAAGTTGGGCTAGCTAACTACACCTAACTAGAAAGACAAACTGACAGACGGAGTTATCAAAGTGTCTAACACCATTTATGTTTTTTCCCCCTTAGTGGCTGAATGAGGAGAAGTTGGTACAAAGACTCACAGAGCTCATCCATACTGGCAAAGATGAAGAGGTGAGTGTTGTGATGACGCTCTGTGATTGAAGCTATGATTCTGTACAAGCATTATTAACATCATTTAAAGGAGTTAATCTGTTCATTAGGGTCTTTCAATTCAATGATTTACGTTTCAGAGACAATCAAATGCATCCCAAACGCTTTGTGACATCATCCGCCTTAGTCGAGACCAGGCCAATCAGATGCAGGAGAATATGGAGGCCGACCCACTATTGGCTGTGCTAGAGTCGTAAGTGTGCAATGCCTTTTGGTTGAGAGTTCTAGGAGGAAACGTGCAGTTTGCTTGTGGTATTTAGAGCAAGTGTGTATTGAAAACATGGCATTTATGTGGCTGCAGTACACAGAAACAAAATGGCATCGGATTGGCTTTGTTTGATGACTAAGCTGGTCTAACCTTCCGCTTCCCATCTGCGGTTGGTTAATGGTGTCACATAATTGATAGGTTCTTTTCATATGTGTGTGGTTTTTTTTTGTGTCTTCCTTGAATCAGTTTGACGGTAGACTTGGTGCAATGTGGAGCTCCTACATGTCCACACAAGCAGGGATTGTAAACACTCCTATGCCCTTGTTGACTTCAGATTAGAAAAATGTCCAAATCTGGAGCAGAGAGCTCTTCAACAGGTTGTTGTGTGTACAAGGATTTGCCGGCAGAGCTCGTTTGACGACAGTTTTGTCACCCACACCTCAGTATTAACAATAGTAAAGAAATAATGAGCTGGCTTTAAGAGGAGAAAACCTCATTAACGTGTCAACATCGTCTAGTTTGGGTCTTAAACATTTGCTTAAACCTTTTGTTTCTCAGGCAGGAGAGTGTAGCGGGGCTCCTCAAGAACATGTTCGAGGGGGAGAGGAGTGAGGCCTCCATTGTTAACGGAACTCAAGTGCTACTTACCTTACTGGAGACCAGGAGGTCTGGGTGAGTAAACGTGTTTCCTGTCAAGTTTTTTTGATTGTAAATTTTGGGAGCTTAGTCTTCCAGGGTATTTTGAGTAGAGGAAATGCTTCTCTCTTGCTTACATTTACAAATAACTGACTCAGTTTATTAGCATTTTCCATTTAATTTCAAGCCTAGTATCCTCATGTTTTTGTTTTGTTTGTGTCTCCCAGGTTGGAAGGGCTGATGGATCTGTATTCTCAGGGTTATGAAAGGTCTTACACTGTCAACAGCAGTATTTTAAATGCCATTGAGCCCCATTTAAAGGACTTCCAGCAGCTTCTTCTGGATCCCCCCAAGGTAAAGCCACGGAGCAGCGCCAA